>CBVK0100462031.1:0-12298 GCA_900067695.1 Picea abies
TCCCAAATAAATTTCACATTTACTGGACTTTTTACACTCCCTAGCACAAAATCGTATGTTTGTTTTATATCCTTGAAGAGTTTCCTCTCCAACCTAAATCAAGGCTCTAGCCCAGACTAGTTGATGGACCCTACAAACATAAAGTCTAATAAACTTTAATTTAGTGTTAATTTTAAGTGGCTTGTATTAAGTCAGGGAAATAGAAATTAAACTAGTGGTGTATTTTAAGAGACGAAAGAAAAAAGCATTAAATGAAACTGAAAGAAAAACTACTTCTTTTTTACAAATACAGATTTGCAAATTTAAACTCTTTAACCAACTTTCCATAACTACTTTTTTTTTCTAAGATATTTTAAAAGAAAAACCTAAAACAAGACTTTGCTCGACTACGAGCTACTTATTTTTCTAAGAAATCAGTAAAGAACTTAAGAAAACAGTCTTTTTTCTTGCAAGTAAAGCAACTAACCTAACTACTTAACCAAACTAAGAAATGAAATATTTTTCTATTATTTTTATGCTTCAAACAAGAAAATTGAAATAAATTATTTTTCTTTTCTTTTAAAGAAAAAAAAAGGGGAAAAAGTGAATACAAGAAAAGACCAAAAACTGACTTCTGGCTTACTGTGGATCACAGGGAGTCACTGACGATACTAAACAGGATGATCAGAAAAGACTCACAAGCTCATCTAAAACCCTTTCAAAGAAAACACAAGAAACCTTCAACAGATAAGCAAATTGATGTCAAACCCAGTCTAAAGACTGTAACAACAGAGACCAGTACTAGATCAAGAAACCCCTGAGAAGTATGACTTCAATCAGGGAAGAGGTTAACTTTCTCTTCTTCCAGAAAAAGTTTCTTGTCACACGCACGCTACTGACACTTAAGAAACCTGTGTATGTACGTGGTCTATCTAGAGGTAGGGCGCGTATGTATGCGTGCAGACCCACTGCAGGCCATGTACACCTCTTTAACTTCTCAAAAAGTAAAACTAACATGTAGACTGACAGGGCAAGGAGTATTGGTATGGCAGACCAAAATTCTTTAAAGACTCAACAACTTATAGAAACTCAAAAAAGGTAATCAAACCAATTAAAACATGCAAACAAAATCCCCTAAAACCCTAGAGGTTTCTCCAGTATGGTCGCCAGTTCTGCTATAGCGGGAAAAAACCCTATGGACTACACTAGGGTTCAATATGTAGGCATATCTAACCGTCTAAAAGTATTCTACTTTTTTATAACTACCCCAACTATACCCCACATTCTTTCATAAAATACAAAGTAAAAAGATCTAGTAACTCTACCTTAAACTCCGCATCCAGTGTTGATATTTTCGCATTCGATTGCTCCTCGACTACAAGTCTCTTCCCAAGGATGACCTGCATTCACAAACAGACAAACAAGGAACTACAAACATGCATATTATATATGAATTAGTGGGTTAGATGTCATAATAAAACATAAATCAAACATAAATATTGAACACATCATATGGCGGGATAGAAAAAGTATTCCTTTTATTGATATCACAAAGTTTACTTACAATGAGATCGATGACTCCTCCTCGAACCTGGTCTGGGATCCTCTTCACCAAGCTCCAACTGCGCTTCCATGTATCTTTATCCTCTCACACTCTCTCTAGGGAATGGAATGGGCTTATAATGGAGGGAAAATGCAAGAATGGGCAATTTTGGCACAAAACTCACAAGGTGCATGGAAACTCTTGGGGAAAGGAGGGGATGTGAAACGGGAAGAGTTTTATTGTTCTTATGCCTAGCTTTGGAATGACACCCCAACATATCCTTCTATATGATAAAAGGATGGTTATTCAGTTGGGTGACGGGCTATAGGCAGTGGGACAATTGGAAAACTACCCAATAGCCCGTAATCTCAATGAATTCCTTGCAACTTTTTAATTTTTGCGACATTTGTGGGTATACGCAAACTACCCAATAGCCCGTAATCTCAATGAATTCCTTGCAACTTTTTAATTTTTGCGACATTTGTGGGTATACGCAGGCTATAATGGTCCATCTAGCGTACGTATGCGAGATCTAGTGGTGCAACAAGCGTATGTACGTGGGAAGTAGTGGTGCAGGGCATGTACATCTTAAAAAATATGGTTTTTAAGAAGAGCTGCCCAGTGATGGCTTGGCAAAAATAGCAAGTGAGAGGGCCTAATGCCAGGTATGCATGTATGGTGAAAATTAGGGTTATAACAGTGTACCCTCCTGGGGTGGAGAAGGCGTGTGGGGAATGGGGGTCTATGGGTTGTGGGTATAAGTGGATCTTGGGATAAAATATCCTTCCTATTGTTTTGTACAACTTCCTTGTTGTCCTTTCCAAGCCTGGAATTCCCTTGCCCAGTGGAGTTTAGTCCCAGCTCGGGAGTGACCCACTGTTGAGCATGATGAGCAACATGGTCTAAGGCTGGGAGGTTCGTGGTAGGTCTGCACACAGTTAGTGGTCATCTATTAAAAGATAAGTACCAATTTTGTGTTTGTTGTATGTTGTGTATTTGTATTTTCATTATAATTAATGAGTAATGCCTGTATATATGTATGTTGCATGTATGGCTTAAATGTTTCTTCTGTTTAATTTCATTAGATAGATATAGATGTATAAGTGTCAATACCATGTGTTATCTCTATCTTTTGGTTAAGAATTATATGTGATTATTTTTGCAAAGTTACTAGGTGGTATCGCCTGGCCTGCTATTTAAGGTCAGAATGTCTTACAAATTGATATCAGAGCTAGTTGAGTTAAGTGAAGTTTCCAAGTAGTGGTGCTTCCTGACCTGTTAGTGGCTGGGGACATCACAAATTGGTATCAGAGCTAGTTGATCTAAGTGAAGTGTCTGAGTAGTGGCATTTCCCGACCTATTGGTGGCTGGGGACATTACAAATTGATATCAAAGCCATGGTTTTCGACACTAGGCCTGGATGGGCCATTTTAGTGGTTCACGAGACAAAGATTTCTGAGTGAATTGTTGTCGAAAGGGACAAAATTAGAGGTTCAGAGCATCCCTGGGTGCAAGGAGTGCGTCGACAAAGTCGGTTCAGAGCATCCCTGGGTGCAAGGAGTGCGTCGACAAAGTCTTTGACTCAAAAATTCGGAAGAAATCGAAAGCTGAGGAGGAGGAGTGACAACAGTCATCGGATCTGTTATTGGAAAGAGTCTGGAACATTAGATCCATGTCTAGGAAAGAAAAGGAGAGTGGACTTGACAAAGTCCCGAAGTGATTGGGGATCACCCATCACCAAGGTTGACAAGTGGTGCAAGATCCACAACTCTGGAGCGAGAGCACTTCAGAAGTTATGTGATTGAGGAGAAAGTGAAATAGCCAAAGAGCCGAAGTAGATCTTGGTCGTTGGTCATTAGAGGGGTACATTTCAACAGATATAAGACTTCAGGGAAAGTCACTTCAGAGGATTTCAAGTGTGGAGTGTGACAAACTCCCAAAGTCCAGAAGGTCGAAGTAGATCTCAATTGTCTATTGTGAAGGACATGTGTCAACAGATTATGAACTTCGGGTGAGAGAACTTTGGGAGGAATGAGTGTGCAGGAGTCTAAAACTCTCGAAGCCCAAAGTGTCGAAGTCACTCATATTCATTGATCGTGAAGGAGGACACGCGTTTGTAGATCATGAACTTTGGGGAAAAGCACTCTGGGAAAAAGCGAGCATAGAGGGTTGAAAATCCCGAAGTCTGAAGCTCCGAAGATTGAAGAGCTGAAGTGGAGAGTCATGATGAAGTCACCTGGAGGTGAAATGGGCCTCTCCTATACATTCCACGTGTCCCGACCCAGAATGTTGACAACTATGCTATGTGGGCCCTGAAGTTGAATAATTTAGTTAAAGGTTGGTGGGCCCACACTGGCGTTGATCACGATACATCCAGATCGATGACCAAGAGGCATTGCAGGGACCCAAGTTGAATGGGAGTTAATTCCTGAAGGCGGTCCCGCAATCCAAACCACGATTTTACCAGGGGGTTATGTGTCAGCATCATAAGAATTGTGGAACGAAAGGCGGGTTACTCCAAACCACAGATGCATGCCCTTGCAATTTGAAAGGCTCTAAGTGATGTGACTATTTGGTATCTTAGGTCAAGTATGGAAACTATGGGTCCAGTGGATGCACGGCGCCAGTTGTGAAGTTCATAGATTTGACACTCTGAAATAATGGTTAAGGGAAAGAAAGGAATAAATTTCAAAATTTTCATAATGTCGGGCTGATGAGACATAATGACGTCACCAAATGTGACATGGAAGTGTTCGGAGATTAATCGTTTGAGGTGTTGGGGATGTGCGGATGTGAAATCCTCCAAAGTCTCGAAGCTACGAAGTTCAAAAGTCCCAGAGCTCAGATACCTAAGGTTCCTGTTTATTAGGCCGGAGAGCCTAGGTGTTAAAGGCCAGGAGCCTGTTTTGCACATGTAAATATTCATATTATTAATATTAAAACATCGATGTGTGTAGACCGACCACGAAGAAAGAGTATGGGGGACTAAGATCCACTAGGTTGGGTAAGGGAGAGGGGGCTGAAAGGTTGGAAAGAGGGGCTAATCCTAAGGGCTTAAGTCCAAGAGAATAACAATTTATTATTATTCCAAAAGCTATTTAAAAGGATATGTTTTTGTCCTAAGTTCCTGGGGGAGGATAGGTGACTTCCAAAGGGAAAGGAATGTGCTTCATGAGTGACAGGTGTCAGCTCAGGAACATGCAGACTTAAGGGAGGAATTCTTGTTGTTGGGAAAACTCAGGAACTCACTCACAAAGGGAGGGTTGACACACAGACAGTTTTTTGGGGGGGTTCACACTCTCACCATCTTCGCTATGCTAGAATAGTCTACCCCATCTCTCCTCGTGAGTTCAATCACGCACTGAGTAAGAACACAACCATCCATTTCCACCATTGTTAAACCCATGGCCATTGTGCACCTCTGTAATTTACTAAGTCATCCCTTTCCTTACCCGACTTAGCTATTGTGGTTTGAAGAGGTTGGTTGTCAAGCCCATGGTTGAAGAGGTAGGTTGTCAGGACTGTGAGAAACTCTCTCTCTAGGTGAGAGAGGTTGTTTTGGATTGAAGAAGCAGGTTTTCAGGCCTGTGAGAAACTCTCTCTAGGTGAGAGAGTGTGTTGAGGAAGTGAATTATCCTAGAGGGAGTCTTGTAGCTGCTACAGAGCTCTAATAATTTCGGTCCGACCTGTTGTTGAAGCCCAAGGTAAGGGAGGTGAAGCGGCCGACGGACTGTGTGACATTGAAGGTGTATACTCCTAGGGTGGGACAGGCATGTGGGGAATGAGATTCTGTGAGTAGTGCACATAAGTGTCTCCTCAGAGAGAATCCTTCCTCTTAAACTGTGTGACTTTCCTATTGACCTTGCCTAGCCTAGTAATACCTTTCCCGTTGGAGTATAGTCCCATCTTGAGGGTGACCCACTGCTGAGAGTGATGAGAAGTGTGGTCTAAGGCTAGGAGGTTCATGGAAGGTCTGCACGCAGTTGGTGGTTTTTTAACCAGTTAAAAGATAAGTATCATTTCCGTGCTTAATTATGTATGTTATGAATGTCTGTGATTCTTGAAATGTTATCATGTGTTATGTTGCATGTAGGAATTACTGTCAATTCCATTTGAGTCTATATGGTAGCAGTAATTCTGTGTTATTTGTTTTAAATTCATTAGTGTGTGTGTGTGTGTGTGTGTGTGTGTGTGTGTGTGTGTGTGTTTTCCTCTGTGATGTTTCCTAGCTTGTTGGTGGCTGGGGACGTTAAAAAATGGTATCAGAACTAAGTGAAGTGTACAAGTAGTGGCGTTGCCCAACTTGTTGGTGGTTTGGGATGTTACAAATTGGTATCAGATCCATGGTTTCAATAGTGAGCCTGGATGGGCCATGTTAGTGGAAGTTGAAGGAAAATTTTTGAAAAAGAATTGTTGTCGAAATGGAAAAAATTCAAGTTCATAGCCCATGGTTCCTACCCACGAACAAGAAATTCAGAGTAGAAAGTCCAGATAGTTTTGATGTACAATGTGCTAGAAGGGCATTGAAAGAACACTTGGACTTTGCTCGAAGCATAGGAGATGTAATAAGTTTGAGAAATGGCCACAGAGAAAGAAATCACAACATTCATGTTGTTGGGGTCGTAGGATCTATTCGGGAGAAGGGGAATCCATCACGACCGTTAGATCTGGAGAAGTACATGAGGGTTAACCTGGAAGCCCTTCAAACTTCACGACTTTGGTGAAGTTAGGTGAAAAAATAAGAAAGGGTTGACGCCTGAAGCTCCGAAGTCCCAGAGGAGATCTACACCATAGATCTGGAGAGAAGCCTTACCGTTGGATCAAGCCAAGTTAAAAAGGGGAAAACATAGTGGTGAAGGGTAAAATATCCCTAAGCTCTGAAGTTCAGAGTTAAACCAAATCGCCTGTTAAGAGGGACATGTGTCATCAGATTGGCTTGTTCAATATTTCAACGTTTGATAGAATTAGTGTGTGCAGAGGAGAGTACTCTCGAAGCTTGAAGCTCCAAAGCCCCAAAGATCCGAAGTAGTGAGTCATGATGACATCACCTGGAGGTGACATGTATCTCTACTATGCCTTCCACATGCCCCCACTTGGAATGTGGACAACTGTACTATGTGGACATGGAGGGTAAAGAAGTTCAAAAATTCAAAATTCGGGAGACTCGAAGGAAGCAGGTGTAAAAAATTCCAAAGCCTAAAATTCCAGAGTAATGTGGCATGATGTTGTCATCAGGAATGACGTGGACCCATTGGATGTGTGCCACATGTTAGTGGGTTTTAGACTCGCCAAAAATTGAAATGTCATTTGGAACGTGACATGTGTCACCTCTCTGAGTGGATCACATGTTTGTTTCTAATGTTTCACCACAGGGACCTCCTCTTGAGTATGGGTGGTGGGGCCCTGATGGTCATAGTGGCACGTGGCACTAGTTGTGAAATACAGAGACTTGACACTTCAGAATAATGTTTCATAAGGGAATGAAAGGAAGAACTTTCAAAAGTTTCATAACGTGAGGTAACAAGACGTAATGATGTCACCAAAGGTGACATTGAAGTGTTCATAAATTAATGGTTCGGGGTGTTGGGGGTGTGCGGATGTGAAATCCTCCAAAGAACCAAAGCTCTGAAGCTCTGAAGTCCCAAATCTCTGAAGCTCCGAAGTCCTAGAGCTCAAATGCATGAAGTTCCATAGTGCGTGTCAGCCGTTGGATGCTAGGTAGTTGTGGAGTTTTGATCCACTCTACTTCGCGAGTTCGTTAATCTAGAACTCTGAGAGATTTGTGGTGATGTGCTTTGAAAACTTATAAAGTCGGAGGCTCGAAAGCCCGAGTAAGTGCCTATCGATCTAGTGCTTGGCCACAACCCGTGGTCGCATGGGTTGGGGGCTAAGAGAAAGGGACCCGAAAATTATTGCAGAACAGATCAAAGCTCGGAAAGAAAAGATCCGCAAGGATTCTTGATGGATCAAGAACCATAGAATGAAATATGAAAGTTTTCTTTGAATCAGATTGGTATATGAATGCTGTGGAATTGTTAAGGACTGTTGGCCTAACAAAATTTGGTTGACTTCACATTGTGTTTGCAGAGTTAACGATTGTCAAAACCGAACCGAAATGACGCGTAGTGCAGAGAAATGGAGAAGGAACATAATTCTTTCAGTTCAGAAAATGAAGCTAAAGGAATGGATGTCCATTTGGGAGTTGCATGAGCAAACTCCAATGGGCATGGAGAAGAGATAGATAAGGAGGGAAACATGGTGAAAATCATTGAAAAGTTGCAAAAAGATGTCCAGATTCGCAAAGTAGATAACAAAAATCTCATAAAATCTAGGGAGAAATAGGGAGAATTCAACATAAAGTTGATACAGATCCTAGAAAGGATAGAAAAGAAATTGGATAAGGAGAGTGACTCCAGTAAATAAGGAAGTCACGGGTCTTCTGATGAAAATAGGAAATCAAGGAGTGTTGGCAGATACCATCATCACTCCCAAGGGCACTCTAAGAGAAGGGCACATAGTAGTTCAAGCCAATATCCTACCAGAAATCATAGGATATCTAGAGTGGATGAACTGAAGGGTGAAATGAATAAAATCAAGCCTCCTACTTTTGACAGAGAACACAAGAAAGATGAAGATGCTGAGACATGGTTGTTGGGCATGAGGAAATATTTCCAACTATAGAACTATTCTTCTCATGCATAGGGAAGAATTTCCATTTACTAACTTAAAGGAAAGACATTTGTATGGTGGGATCAACTTGTTCAAGTACAACACATCAAAGACAAGAATGTCACATGGAGGGAATTCAAGAGACATTTTGAAAAGAAGTACTTAACTAAGAGGTATTATGATAAGAAAATCAAAGAGTTATTTGAACTCAATATGGGAAGTATGTCCATTGATGAGTATGAAAGAACATTCTTGGAGTTGTTGAAATATGTCCCCTTCATCAAGGACAAGACAGTTAAGATTCAAAGGTATTTGAGTAGGCTGTCATCTTCCATCAGTGACAAGATCCAGTATGATGACCCGAATACTATGGAAGAAAATATAAGGAGAGAAAAATGATTATATGATCAACAAAAAGAAAAGCCTACTTTCCAAAAATCTTGGGAAGGCCAGAAGAAGTTTAAGAGGGAACATAGACAGAACGAAAACAAACCACCATTTTTCAGGAATATCCCTCAAGGACAACCATGTTTTAGAGAGCCCAGTAAGGCTGAAGTAGGTGAGAAAGTGCCAAGACATCCACCTATAGAATGTTGGGTTTGTAAAGGAAATCATAGGTACATAGATTGCCCCCACAAAAATGACAAAGTGAGAGTTTTCCACAATGTTCAAGAGGCAAAAACAATGGAGGACATGGGCAAAAGTGTACCAAGGATCTACGCAGCTCTTGACAACTAGCAAGAATAATATCATTCACATATGATTGAAGTGGAAGGTATGATCAACAACCAAACCATTACTATTTTAATTGATTCAGGAGCTAGTCATAGTTATATAGATCCTAGAATGGTGGAAAGTTTGCATTTTCCAAGAAGCAAGCATGAAAAATATTGGCTAGTGTAGCTAGCTACAAGAGCCAAGAGAAAGGTTGTTGAGTTGGTTAAGTCTTGTCCATTGGACATGAATGGAATGAGCACAAGGGTTGAACTAAACATCTTACCTTTATGTTCCTATGAATGTATAATTGGGATGGATTGGTTGGACCAACACCATGCCATCTTAGATTGTCGTAACAAGGCATTTACTTGCCTAGATGAGGGAGGAAACCCAAGGAAAGTGCAGGGAATCCCAAGGGAAGTTATTGTTAGATAAATCTCAGCAATGCAGCTGAAGAATCATTACAGGAAGTGATGTCAGATATTTGCAGCTCATATGGAAGAAGAACCTAAGGATAAGGTGTCAAATATTGAACACCATGCAATATTAAATGATTTTGAAGATGTATTCCAGGAGGTACCCGGACTACCCTCGAAGAGAGATATTGATTTCTATATAAACCCGACGCTTGAAGCAGCTCAAGTGTCAAAAACTCCTTACATAATGAGTACACCAAAGTTGAAAGAACTGCAATTGCATCTTGAAGAACTTCTGAAGAAGGGGTATATATGCTCAAGTGTGTCACCTTGGGGTGCCTCGATCCTATTCATGAAGAATAAATATGGGATGTTGAGATTGTGCATCGATTTCAGACAGTTGAATAAAGTTACTATAAAGAACAAGTATGCTTTGCCAAGGATCAATGATCTCTTTGATCAGTTGAATGATGCCAAGATATTTTCAAAAATAGATCTCAGGTCAGGGTACCACCAAGTAAGAATAAGGATAAAAACATCAGCAAGACCGCCTTCAAAACAAGGTATGGTCATTATGAATTCACATGGGGTGCCTCGATCCTATTCATGAAGAATAAATATGGGATGTTGAGATTGTGCATCGATTTCAGACAGTTGAATAAAGTTACTATAAAGAACAAGTATGCTTTGCCAAGGATCAATGATCTCTTTGATCAGTTGAATGATGCCAAGATATTTTCAAAAATAGATCTCAGGTCAGGGTACCACCAAGTAAGAATAAGGATAAAAACATCAGCAAGACCGCCTTCAAAACAAGGTATGGTCATTATGAATTCACAGTGGTGCCATTTGGGTTATCAAATGCACCCATTGTTTTCATGTGCCTAATGAATGGTGTATTCAGAAAACATCTACACAAGTTGTCATAGTATTTTTGGATGACATCCTGGTGTATTCCAAGTCGGAGGAAGAACATGAACATCATCTAAGGATGGTGTTGCAGGTGCTAAGAGAGAACAAAATGTATGTCAAATTGAGCAAGAGCTCATTTTATCAAAAGAAGATCCATTATTTGGGACATATCATTTCAAAGGATGGGATAGCAATGGATCTTGAGAATATAGAATCCATTAGAGAATGGTCAGCGCCGAAGAATGTGATAGAATTCAAATCCTTTATGGGTCTAGCTGGCTATTACAGAAGGTTCATCGCAGGGTTCTCAAGGATAGCTTACCCCATCACTTCCTTGCAAAGGAAGGAGAAGAAATTTCAATGGACATAAGAATGTGAGAGAAGCTTCCAACAATTGAAGCAGTTGTTAACCAGTGCTCCAATCTTGAGGATTGCAGATCCGAATGAATATTTTGTAGTGTGTACAGATGCATGCAAAGAAGGACTGGGCAGAATCCTCAGTCAGAATGGGTTTGTGGTATATTATGAATGCATAAAGATGAAGGATCATGAAAAGAACTATGCAACTCATGATTTGGAGTTGGCATCCATAGTGCACGCCCTGAAGAAATGGAGGCACTACCTCATGGGAAGGAAGTTTGAACTGAGGACAGACCATAACGGTCTGAAGTAATTTTTTTATCATCCAACCTTGAATGCTAGGCATAATAGATGGTTGGAATTCCTTTGTGAGTGAGAATTTGATATCAAACATATCAAAGGAAGAGTGCATGAACTACATTCTATGACCATTAGCATGTATCAAACTGATATTAAAGGTAGAATTTCGGAAGTTGCAAATGCAGATTTGTAGTACATGGAATTGGTAGAAAAGATACGACAAGGTAAGATGCTACAGAAAGTGGAAAATTATAAATTGGAAGCTGATGGGACACTCTTGTACAAAAACATAAATTATGTACCTAATTCCCAGGAGTTGAGAATTATGATCTTGAAGGAAATGCATAGTGTGCCTTATGTTGGGCACCCTGGATATCAGAAATCTCTAGAATTGAAAAGCATGATCTTGAAGGAGATGCATAATGTGCCTTATGTTGGACACCCAGGATATCAGAAAATAGTGGAAGCAGTGAGGAGCCAATACTATTGGCCAGGTATGAAGAAAGAAATTGTGGAGTACATTTCCAAATGTATGGAGTGTCAAAGGGTCAAGACTGAGCATAGACACCCAGCAGGGTTGCTGCAGCCATTACCCATTCCTGAGTGGAAGTGGGAAGTGGTGACAATGGATTTCATCACAGGATTTCCAAAAACTAGCAAGCAACATGATTCCATCATGGTCGTGGTGGATAAGCTTATGAAAGCTTCCCATTTTATTCCATTGAAAACTACTCACAAGGAAGCTAATGTTGTTGATATCTATATGAAAGAAGTAGCACGATTGCACGATATTCCCAAGACAATTGTGTCTGACTGTTATCGGATAAATTGGTAAATGAAAACATAAAATAATCTCCATAGATACACCTAGATCTAGAACAAAACAAGACAAGACATGACGCTTTCCCTAAGTTACAATCATTGAATTTACTACCAAAGAAGGAATCGATGACATACCTTTCAATATCACTTCCTTATATATTTTTTGTCCCTGCTTCGCTCCGGTGCTCTTGTGCTATTGATCCTGCAATGAAACACAAACCAACCAAAGTGAAAGCAACAATAATATATTCAATGAAAACTTAAACATGTGATCAAGAGTCATGTAATAAAATGAGAATGATTTTATGGGAAAGAAACATGCCATTGTATTATATAATGTGGAAGAAAGATACAACCAGATGCCTTGATGTCATCAGGTTCCTTCCAATAGTTCCTTGCTTCCCACACACTACTTGCTCCAAGGATTTTAGGACCATGGATCTGATAGCTACTCACAATCTATCTTGACAAAGCAAAGCTCAAAGCCAACATAAATTTCCCAAGCTCAATCCAACTACAAAATCCAAGATTCAAAACCAACTAACTTTCTCCATGAGAGATCCTCTCCTTTTATAAGTTG
>CBVK0100462032.1:0-12297 GCA_900067695.1 Picea abies
AAAACAATAATGAGTCATCTTTACATCAAACAATCTTGGGTCCATTACCTAAACCTTTGTGCTGCGGGGCTTTCTTCAAGGGTTGACATCAATGACAACCAACCTTAATCAACACCATCTCCCATTAATAATTCTCCAAAAAGGGAAATACTTGTTTTTTTCTCCTTATAAATAGTCTTCATTGCATCTTTTGCTTAACAGATAGCTTCATAAATAAAACTCATTAGAAGTTTAGCCCATCCACCATCCACAAGACAATAATAAGAGATTCAATGGCCTTGATGATCTCTCTGAATTTTGTTCAAAAACAATCTCATAAGTTAAAGAGATCTTAAGCCCTTCAAGCTTGTGGCACTAATGAGATGTCCCCCATTCATCACCATAGAGCATTTTCCCTAAGTTGTTCTTTTTGGGCAATAAAAGTTTGCAACATAAGTTTATTACAAACAAAGTCAATGGCTCGTTGAACAAGCTCTTTTCCCATTGTGTCTTTCTTCATAACGTTTAGGGCCTATGTGTGATTGTAGATGAATTTGGCTATCGTTTTAGCTTGATCCACAACCCTCTTCACCTAATCAAGTTTTACTAATATCATCAAGCATGAGGTCCAAGCACTACACAACACATGGAGTCTAAAATAGTGTGATGTTTATCCTACATCATCTTGCCTACCAAAACATAGTTGGATTATTAGATGCTTTGAACTATAGTCTTCAAACCCACCACTATAGCCACAATGTCCAAGAACTCAAGTAATAGCTTCACATCCTTCCCCTAACTATACACATTAATTGATTTCGAGAATATTATTCCTTTTCGACAAGAAATGAGGAAATTAATCACGACATGTGACTTCCCCTCCATCGAACATGATAGCACACCCTGTCCTAATCCAATATTGTCTAAATGCCTCTAAGGATTCATTCAAATATTTCACTTCTTGTAACATCCACCCCCTCAAATTATGGAAATTAGAGCCTTTGAAACCTGAAACATGTGTAGCTATAGCATCTGGCATAGGTTAATAATGCAGGAAGTTGGTAGCATTGAATGGCATATCTGCATCATATCAAAATCGATTGATCTATCGACAAGCAACTATCCTTTCCTCCTTTTATTGACGTATCTCTGCATGCGCACAAGATTTCAGCAAAAAACCTCCTTTAATTTGATAGCAAAAGGGTAGACAACAAATGAAAATCAAATACCCTCCAAAATCAACCCAACAAAATGCTAAATATGCTCATATATTGGGTGAATGCAACAACTCCAAATGCTCACAATGAAAAATCTAAGAGGTAAGAAGGGCAAGGATCATGTCTACTAAAGCGGGTATTGGGGTTTTTAGAGGTTAGGTTTCCATTTTTGGCCTTTTTCTATTTTTTTTGGTTTTTCCTTCCACTGGGACAATAGGTAAGAGGCTTGGCGGACTATATCAATCTCAATTGAATAACCTATTTTGGTCTGACTCGACGAAGTCATACCTAGTATGTCATTGATGGCTCTTTAAGGGAATCAACCTCAGTCAAGAATGGATGTAAATTAGAGCCATATTTGGGTTGTGATATGTTTATCTCTTATAGCTTCATTTCTCTATGTTCCAATTTGAATTTTGATATAGAACACTTAAACCCTTAAGAAGTGTAACTCGACAATTCCCCTTAATGGGCTTCCACAATATTAAGATGTTTTTGCATTCCCAACCACTTTCACTTTAGTCATTTTCTATTTACAAGAGCTCAACAGTTGTTGCAACTTGGCATCACAACTTGCTTGGTAGATGCATAGTGCAACATAAATCACAACCAAGTGTGGTGCAAGATAGAAAGAAGCTATCCAACAATTTTCTCTTTGCATCGGGTGTGGCATCCTAATCCTTTTCTCTCAAAGGGTGAATCTAAAGTGTTCATGACTAGGGGAATTGGAAAAGGATTTGAAACTAGGGTTACCATAATTGTGTCCAAGGATCTCAAAAGTTCTTACTATCTCCTTTTGAAGTTCTTTCTACTTGGCTTTCTTTGTTGAAATGGCTTCAATAATCACTACTATTTGCCTCTCAAATCAATTGGCACCTTTTTGCAACCTTTCACTTGCCCTAGAATATGCCCCAAGTGGTATTTCAACTTGTGTATACCCCACCCTTGATTAACTTCCCACAAGGATTATATTCTACACACTCTCAATCCTTGCAGTGGTTCACTGCAAGGTCCTTACTCCTCAAATCCATTGGATAGTCTTAAACAATAAAAAAATTGCAAATAAAAATATAATGTTGACTTGATTTTTAAACGTGAAATTGGAAAATTCAATATAACAAATTAAGGTTTGAAATAAACTTACCATTGAATGGGCACAAGATTTCAACAAAATATCTCCTTTAATCTAGTAGCAAATGAGTAGACAACAAATGCAAATCAAATACCCTCCCAAATCACCTTCATACGGCTCCAAATATGCTCAAATAGTTGATAAATGCAACAGCTCCAAATGCTCACAATGATAAGACAATGAGATAAGGTGAATAGGGTTTTAGGGGGGTTAGGATTCCAGTTTTGGTTCCTTTCTATTATTTTTTTTGTTCATTGGGATAGCAGGTAAGAGGCCCAATCTACACAAGTAATCTTCGTCAAGTCAATGATTTTGGTCTAACTCAACTATGTCATAGCCAGTTTATCATCGATGGCTCTTTAAAAAGATCACACTCTGTCAAGATTCAAGAAGTCTTCACAATTAGAGCCGTAACAATCTATTATATCAATTTGACCCTTGTTATGTATTGTGGGTCATCTTGTTGTGCTATGTTTATCTCGTCTACCTTTGTTATATCTATGATCCTTTATTAGTTTCAATTTTGATATGCATGACATTTAATCCTTAAGTAGCATAGTGGAACAATTCCCCTTAATAGGCTTTTGTAGCATTAAGATGCTTTCGGATTCCTAATCACTTTTGCTTAGTCCTTTTCTGTTTAAAAGAGCTCAACACTTGCCACAATTAGGTAACACAACCTGCTTGGTAGGTCCATAGTGCAACATAAATCACAACTCTAATAGTTTTCCTCATAGCTAAGGGATTGTCAAACTAGGGCAACCCACTATGCCTTGGCTCTGAATCATTGGTATAAGAATAGTTACTTTACAAGCTAGCTCTAAGGTAATCTACACAATCCATCAACCAATATAGGATTACAATCTCTTGTGAATCTGATTTTATTCTCTAAAAAATAAATCAAGACCAATTCCAACAATGACCCTTCACCACCACTAAGTAGTTCATTGTTCATCGACAAAAGTCTTTGCCAATTATTTCTATAGACTTCTACTAGATTTTCTTTTGTGCAAATTACTTAGAGGTACAACTAACGGTATGAAAAAATAAATCCTTATTTGGACACGTTCCAAGCATCAAAGGCACAAAATTAATCCAAACTTTCTTGGACGCAAATATATACCCTCGATATGCACAAACATGGTAGGATATAATTCCATTGCCTCTACTACAACTAATGTTGGTGAGGTGCAAGATATTATCAAGCAAGCTCTCCAAGAGGAATGTAAAGAACTCCTTACCCAGTTTGCAGATTTCTTCAAGAGAGTAGTGCTCCAAACACCATCTAAACCACGGATCAATGTCATTTGGTGGATCCAACTTTAAGGTCAATAGTGACCACAACATCTTGTTGTTCGAAGGGAAAATCAATGCCAAACCACTAGATGAATGGTTTATTTCCTTGCCAGCTTATTTTGACACGAAAGACGCCAGTGACACCAAGAAAATCAAGCTCGTGACCATGAAAATGTCATGTATTGTTGAATCTTGGTGAGAGAGTCACAACCAACATTGTGAGCAACGTGGTGAGCCCCATCACTAGGTGGGGCAAATTTATGAAGGCAACACACGACAAGTACTATCCTTTGCAACATAGAGAAAATCAATACATGAAGTAGCAACAACTGCACCAATTTCAATAACCTTATGGCATGTTTGTTCGTGAAGGAAGAGGAAACAAATAATGTCCTCAATTACCATAGTAGACTATACAAATACATAAATTTGGCGCTGGAATTCTTAAACTTTTAGACACTCACAAATGCACAAAGAATCAAAGCACAAGTCCAAGGAACACCCTAACTCTTTTGGAGACAAGTGCGACTAGCAACACAATGCCATGAAGAATTCCAAGGTCCAAGAAGAAGCAAAATCATTGTAGTTCAGACAACACTGCATAGTCTAACAACTATTCCACTCCTACAAAAGAAGGAAACATGAGAGGTGGGACACTCAAAAAACATTCGACCATGATAGCAAGGATTGTCGTGTACATAAATCTCTTTTGGCGCAGCCTAAAGAAGAACAAAATTGCGACAAAGGTAGGAAAATTGCGACCTCTACACTCAAGTCCTCTAGGATAATTGTTCTCACGTCACACACAAACTCAACTCCTCCATGAAGCACAGCTAAACGCAAGGAAGTGAGAACTATTCCACAGTCAGATGTGGGTTCATCAATTGCCTCACCACCTTATTGTTGACAAAGGAAGTCAAAAGAATCTAACTTCAACGACCATTGTAAAGTGACTCAAGCTCGCAACCCAATCTCACACATAGCATTGAAACATTGCAAGGTAATAGTACAAGAAGAAGATCCGCATCACCATGCAATGCAAATTCTAATACACTATCTATCCTTAGATATATAAGGCAATGTGTGATGTCGCACCTTTGGAGATCTATGGCTAATTGTTTAAGCAACACCATGCAATGCAAATTCTAATACACTATCTATCCTTAGATATATAAGGCAATGTGTGATGTCGCACCTTTGGAGATCTATGGCTAATTGTTTAAGCAACCTTACTTGTGCGAGAAATATGGAGTCTATGAATCACAACCTCGAAAGCATCATCCTCGAGATCAAGGGAAAGTTATTCCACAATCTAAAGGTAAATTCAATTGAATCTCTCTTTGATTCCAACCACACAATGCCACAAGCTAGTTAGTCACACAAAAACATCACTTGACTAATTTCATGACCAATTGTCAAATAAAAGACTATTGTAACTACCACTACACAATGTAAGTTTGATACACTTTGGGGTACATACTAACAGTTTACATAGACCTTTTGCAATTATCGACCAAAACAAAACTATGAAGTTCTTATTCTCAAGCCCCTACTACACAAGAGGACCTCATAGGTGTTGCGACAAAACTATAAAGGTCTTCCTCGCATTTGCTTGCAATTACTCCACCTATGACACCACCAACATGTTACACCTCAATTGGGTATGTATTTACTCACAGTTGATCGTGTTCCTCTTCTAGTCAAGATTGTTGTAAACTCATCCTTGGACTGGGTTATCATTCAACAAGCAAAGCACATATATCTCACTCATCAAAGTAGGCGTCCAACAAGTACATCAAAAGAGAAGTCATCGTTAATTGCACTCATCTATATTTGGGGAAGCTAGCACAACACAACACAACCACTTGATACTCTCCTACCGCACCCTACTAATAGCCTTATAAAGTCCTATTGCTCAATTCTCTCCTACCGCACCCTACTAATAGCCTTATAAAGTCCTATTGCTCAATTCCTACATGAAAAAATTTCAATTTTTATTGTTGAGCTCTGACAATCTTACAGTCCTCCTTTGCTTGAGTAGGGCACAGCATAGTTGGATCCTCAAATCAACCTTGATCCTAAATTTAGCACATCGACTCCTTTTGACCAAGTCGTAGATCAAACAATTCAGTAGATATGCAACAAACCTACAAAACTCTTTCGCAATGTCAAAACAAGAGCATGAGCATGTGCAACAACAATCTCCTCAATCGATGGACAACATGCTATAATTTTCTGCATCAAAATGAACCTTTATTATCTACAAAACTAGCATTTCTACCTATAGCATATAATGGGGAGCATTCCTAATTAAGAGGAGACTCTTTATCCCAGCATTGATCTAACTATGGATCGTAGCAAGTTTTGCTCAACATTGAATGTGACCACACCGGTACTCACAAAAGGATACATCACGATAGACTCTTCTTCCACATCACAAGTATCTCATCCGCATGGCACCACCAACATATTGGCATGCACATTACCACACCAATTTCCTTGGCATAATCAACAAGATCTCACAGTTAACCAAGGTGGCATGAATACTAACTCTAGTGATCAAAGTTGACCAAGCTTGCAGTAATGCCCCTAACAATGGATGGATGTCCAACAATACCGTGAGTTTGTTATTCCATTGGTCTACTTCGCAATCGTCTCTTTGATGGCAGATTTGCAATGTATTCTATATATATGTAATCCTACTTTCATTGTAAACCATCATGAATTGTACCTTGTAGTACATAGTTGTGTAGCGAACTCGAGCTCTTCCAAAGGATGAAGCAATTTCACAACTATATACACAGTCAAAGCCATAGTGAACTCTTAAATTGATTTGATCCCTATTACTTATTGTAGCTCATTCTTTTGTATTAGATAGATGCACAATTGACCCATATTAGTTGTACTATGTTTATCTCTTTTGGCTATGTTGTCTCTATGTTCGTTCATTGTTTAGGGTTCTTTTATGCATCAAATTTAAACCCTTAAATAGTACAAATCAACAATCCCCATAAATACACCTCCTAATATCAAGATGATTTGACATTCCTAATCAATTAAACTTCATCAAGTTTCTCTTTATAGGAGATCGCCACCCATCACAACTAGCCATCACCTCTTCTACGTAGGTACACACAACATGACATGTCACAATTTTGAACGTTGTCCTCATCGTGAAGAGATTTGCACATAACAAATTCCACCTTGGGTCCAACTTCCAAGCCATGGGATAAAAGAAAATACTTTATAAACTCGCATTAGGATAATTTACACAATCCATTGATTGATATCTCAGTACAAACAACTCTAGCAGCCCTGAAAATTTTATTCTCGGATAGATGACATCATCGAGATCAATGACCAGCTTTGACAACGTGACCCTTCCCCGCCACTAAGGAACTAACTATTCACCAACCAAAAACTTTGTTGAATATTTCTCAAGACTTTTGCTAGATTTTCTTCTATGTAGATCGCTACTCTAGCAGCCCTGAAAATTTTATTCTCGGATAGATGACATCATCGAGATCAATGACCAGCTTTGACAACGTGACCCTTCCCCGCCACTAAGGAACTAACTATTCACCAACCAAAAACTTTGTTGAATATTTCTCAAGACTTTTGCTAGATTTTCTTCTATGTAGATCGCTTGCAAATATAGAAAATTGTGTAAAGAAATTATTGCCTATCTAAACATGCTTTGAGTATCAAAGGCATGGAGTTGTTCCAAACTCCACTGGACACCTTTGTATACACTCGACTCACCCAAATATGGTAGGTGATAATTCCACTAGCTTTGCTACACTCGACTAACTATGGTGCAAAATATAATCAAGGAAGCTCTCCAAAAATAGTGTGAAGCATTCCTAACTCAATTTGCAAATTTGTTCAAACAAATAAAGCCCCAAACATCACTTGGTTCATTCAACCATAGATTAGGGTCACTTGGTCAACACAACCACTTTAAGGTCAAGATTGACCATAGTGCCATGTTCTCCAAAGGGAAAATCGATGCCAAATCACCAATTGAATAGTTTCATGCCCTATAAATTTATCTTGATGCAAAAGACCTTGACAACACCAAGAAAATCAACCTCGCAACCATGAAAATTCCACTTTGTACTAAAGCATGGTGAAAGACTCGCAACCAGTAGTGAGGAGCATGGTGAGCCCATCACTAGGACAACTTCATGAAGGCGATACATGATAAGTACTATATTGTAGGACACACAAAACATAAATATATGAAGTGGCAACATCTACACCAACATTTTGATTAGTTCGTCGACAAATACATGGACGAGTTCAATACCCTTATAGCTCATTTTCTCATCAAGGAAGAGGAAATGGACCTTGTCCTCAATTATTGGAGCAAACTACACTAGTACATCAATAAGAACTAGAGTTCCTAATCATTCAAACACTAGCATGGAGACACAACTCAAAGGAATGAGCAAAAGCACCAGTCCAAACAATGCCCTAATTTTTGTGAGAGTAGCACAACTAATAATGTAATTCCATAATGAATGACAAGAAATCCAAGAAGTATACTTTTCATAGTCGAAACAACACCGCACACTCTAATGACTCTTTTGCGCCTACAAAAGATGGAAACATAAGTAAATGTCGACAAAGATAGAAGAAAAATAGAGGTCTATGGTGCAACACTCATAAGCCATCCACCATGATAACAAGGATCATCATGTCCATTAATCGTTTTTGGCACAGTGAGTAAAAGAACAAAATTGCTACAAGGGTAAGCATATTGCAACCTCCACACATGAGTCCTCCAACATCAATGTTCTCACAGCACACAATGACTCAAATCCGTCATCAAGCACAATTGAACAGGAAAGAGTAAAAGTACCATTAATGCACATCCAAATGTGGGTTCTGTTTAGCTTCCAATTCATAGTTAGCAGGTCCCCACTTCCTATAGGCAAAACCCTAAATAAAACTGTCTATGCTACTCTCAAAACTGCAGTGTAATTTACTCAAAATATGGATTGTAACCTAAAAGTACAAAACATGCATTTTATGAGAAATTCAGGACATCAGACTGTGTAAACAAAATTTGCATAAAAAACAGTTCTGGAAATTATTTCAGCAAACAGAAAACTCATCACTTAAACCACCATCACACTTCTATTAGTCAAAAAAGATGAATTACACTGCACTGCACACCAACTGAATACCTCATAAAAATCCATGTCAAGTGAAGTTGCCCTATCTTGCTCTTATAGACTAAGAGAGAAAAGGGATACATTGAATCTGGTCACACTCAGTCGTGTGCCTCCTAAAAACAGCAAACCCTACCTCATGATCTCCTAGAGCAGTGCCCCTCATGCAGGCTTATACAAACATAGGACAAGCATGCAAGAAAATCTCTCACAGGGATCTGTTCTTTTTTATTCCTCGAAGCCTCGCACATGCATGACACAATATCCAAGAATGAAACTACTCATGTACTTAAGTAAACTGCTATTAATTGGAGAAAAAAACTGTACCTAACTAAAGACAGAAAGCAGGTTCTGAATCAGGAAGAAGTCTAATGCTAGCGCATGCATGCATGCACCACTCACAAAAGTAAATGCTTATTAATGACACACATCCCGAGAGGCATCTTCTGTTGTTGTTGCACCTTATCCATTCTGCCAATAATGTTGATCTGGAACTGCTGAAGCGTCTCAATTCTTAAGGAGAATCAGCTTCCAAGCAACACGGGTAAAATCTAACATTCCCTATTTTAGAAAGGTACTCTCTACCAAACACGGTCTCTCCTCCATGAATGGTATCTTCATAAGCAACTCGCCAAACTTAAGAATCTATCCCAATGCAAGTGCACCCTCCCTTCATCCAAGCAATCCAGAGCTCAACTTTTTGAAAGTAAGTGGAGAACCAGCTCGGCACAACCATGCAAACTAATGCTTCCTCTTTGCAAGGATCATGTTCTCCAACAACCCAAGATACCCTCACAGCATCTCAAACCTCTGCTCTGCTAGGCACTTCAAAAGAACAATGACCACTTGTGAATCTGAAGGAATGTAAATCTATACCACTGCCCCCTTCTGAACTCTGAATCTCTGATATCTCTTCAAAATCTTCAAGGTGTACTCCCTTTGTTTCAAGGAAGACTTCATCAACAACCTGTCGACCTCCAACGCCCTTCATGTCAACTTCACAAACCTATTAAATCTATTAAATAAAGAGTTAAAATCTGCACTAAACTTGGAAAAGCCCAACTTGAGTAGAAACTCATCAATCATGAAATAACAAACTCGTGGTGCAGGCATCATCCCATACAGGGATTTCTTCAAGCTGGATTCATGCATATCTCACCCATGCACTCAAAACCTTTAGTAACTAAGCAAAAATCCTCCACAAGATCAACTTCCTTTCTCTAAGAGAATCCTCTGGCATTTGGAGTAAGAGTCTCAACAAGGTCAACTCCCTCTTTCAAAGAGAATTCTTCCGCAACAAACCTGTCCTAGTAGTCTTCATTACCCCCATCAGCTACATGCATGGAATCAATCTCTGATTCCATAGTAGGTTTTGAAATTGTCTCCTAGACATCCCCTCCTCCATAATGGCATCCCACCATATCATATCTGCATGTGACTCCTCAAAGCTAGAAGGTTTCGTCACTAGAGTAGCCATAAAGGACACCTTCTCACACTCCTCTAGTCAAAAACTTGCTAAGGTTCATGGCTATTGTCTTAACTTTTAAGTGATGTCCTGCTGACCATCAAACTCAGTGATACATTATAGATCTATCATGCAAGAAATTGAAAGAAACTCTTAGTCAAACTAGGAACATCAAAGCATCATTCAACTCAAGAACATCACTTGAAGGCACGCAGAAAGAAATGGAGCCCAAATCGGTAACGAGATCAGTGGCATTGTTGCCCAACTCCACCTATATGCCATCCTCTCATTCTTGAAGTACATTGAATGCCTTCTTATTGAAGGTCATGTGTTTGGATGCTCCACTATCCACATACCACCTTACACCGGAAACAGTGTTAGTGGAAAGGCATGAAACCAGAAGAAAGCTATCTCAAACCTACATGCTAACTCCTCCACTTCTGTTGAAGCCTATGCACTCCTTGCATAGTGGCCCATCTTGTGGCATAGTGACCCATCTTCCTCTGAAGACACTAAGATGCATAAAGGCCCATCTTCCTCTAAGGACACCAAGATGCATTGTGGCCCATCTTGTGGTGTTTGAAACATTTCATCTGACTCTATTCTTTCTTCCCTAGTTCAAGAACCTAAATCTTCCTCATTACCCCTCCTGAGTTCTCCTTTCTTGCCTACTCTCTTCACCCTCCTAATGAGGGCTAGGTTCTAGATCTCTTCCACTCTCACTGAAATTGTCTCTTACTTGGTTTTCTCCTATAGATGAGATCATCCCAAAACTTCTCAAAGTTGGGAAGCTTCTCCATCACGAACAAAATGTTCTCAAGATGATGAGAACCCATTTAAAGCTATGGGCACCAACTCCTCATTCTCGATCTTCATCCCGATAGCAATAAGTTGATCTCTCAACACAATGAGCTTCATCAAGTAGCTAGCCACCATGTTTGTGTCACTCATGCATGTGCAAGAAAGCTTGTTCTTCAAAAGCATCTTGCGGAAAAATTCACACTGTGATACAAAGTGATCAAGGCATCATACATATCCTAGACCAACTTTGCTTTGGCCACCTTGTTGTGTTTGGCCAACTGCACGAGATCGATATGGACTGCAGAATTCCCCTCAACAAAATACAAAACATCAACCTTCCCAAACAGCATTTGAAATCTATACTTCCAAGGTGTGAAGTTTGAAGCACCTTCTAATCGATCACACTCTCTAAGACCTAGACTGGCCATCCCTACAAGTCTTGGAACACACCTCAACCAAACAGATCAGTTGGAAAACAATTCAGATCAGCAACCTATCACAGGTGCAGATCCCCTGTCTTGGGCATAAATTATACTCCAATCACTGGAGTATCCTAAGCATCTCAATTCTCACCCACAACCCCTCACAGGTCCCAACACCTATCTCAAGCATGAATCAGCTTCAATTATTGAAGCTAGGGGCATCTCACTCACTGCTATCATATAACAACTCCCTCTCACAGACAACAGCACAATCCATACACAGTTCTGGAAAATCTCAGATAACGTGCTCTACCATGTCAAATTTTCAATTCATAATAAGCATATTTGCACTTCCTATAGGAAAAACCCTAATATGCTACTCTCAAAATTCCACACTGTTATTTACTCAAAATCTAGACAGTAACCTAAAAGTAAATACACTGCATAATATGAGAAATTCAGGAGAGAAGATAGTGTAAACTAAATCCTCGTAAAAAACAGTTCTGGAGATTATGGCAGCAATAAGAAAACTAAGCACTTAAAACACCATCCCACTTTGTTGGCATGTTTTTTAGACAGAGGCAGAGTATGCGTGTTTGTCATTGATGGCGAACATCAGCACGATCAGTAGCGTAGCGATAATGGCAAGATCAGCAGTGCAATCTCAGAAGGAGGAAAACAGTCAAAGCATGACAAAGGTTTCGTTTCGGAGTTTCCCAGATCAGGAAATCCAAAGGAAAGAGGTTCGAACTCGCAATATGTGAAATCGTGATAACAATCCTAACCGTTGGAGTCATAGGACACGTGG
>CBVK0100462033.1:0-12296 GCA_900067695.1 Picea abies
AGAAGAATGAATCCCCCTAAGGGTATGTCTCCCCCTATCTTCTCTACAAGATGAACAAGGGTGTGACGATCGTAAAGAGCTTTGGCTCCTCTCGAACTTATCTCATCCATTTGTCTTCCAAATGAAAGGATATTCCCTTTAGACACTTGAATCTCACTATCCTTCCTGATATTTGTCATCTCTAACATACTTAGGAACCTTGCATTATTTCTACTGAACTTAATTCTTAGAGGAATTCTTCCGCACACCCCTTGAGCTCATTCATCAACTCTAGAACTTAAGAGGTTCTTGGTCTCTGTCCGCCTCGCAAAGAGACAATGCATACATGCACTACCTCTCATGAGCTTAACAGACTCCTTCCTCAAGGAGACTCAGAATGACTAGGAGTGTCGACATGCACATGTGAGACTGTGCCCAAGGTCAATGAACTCACATTTCATTTATTTTAATTGGAGCCACCACAAGGCTCAAGCAATTACATGTACAAGCCAGATAATTCCTTACTTTCTTAAATACACAATCAGAAAGAATTAAAGGAATACGATATAACCATTAAGCAAACATGCACATCCCTAAAAAATTCATAGGATATCCAACTTTAATCTACAGTTACAATTCAATTGCATAGGATATGAGAATATTTATCTATTACAGGTTGTCGCCAACTAATTGACTATGGATGTTCGCCTTTCCACCAAACCATAGGCTCAGAGACATTCATTCTTAGCGTTCTAACCACCCCCGTGCTAAGCCATGATATCACTAGGGAATTTATGCCAATTCTCAATGATCCTTTCTCTTTCACATCTCTTGCGAGGTTTATTAGATACTTCCTTGGCATCAAGCTTGAAGTCTTCTACTCAAGTCATGTTCTCTGAAAACTCTCAAGGATTCCTCCCTCTATTACGACCTCGATGAGGTTAACAGATTCTTCCTCAGCATCAAACTTGCGACCTTCTGCCCATTCTCAACTCGAGAGCTTCTCGCATTCTCCACTCTTCTCTTTATTCCCTTACGTGTCTTGCACGCACCTCCCTACTATCATGTTCCTTCCATCAGAAGGAAAGCTTGGGTCGGTCTGGGTCTGCAGGACCCTGTGGCACTTCAGGATAACATTTTGCAGCTAGACCATGCTTCCATTCATGGGGGTGGTTGATGGTTCAACCACCGTTCCTTTCTTCATTAATGGATTTCTCTCCTTGGGATTTGGAGGAGGTTTATTATCCTCATCAAAGGGACATTTGGGTTCATTCAATAATGAACTCTCTCTTATAGTTTTCACATTCTTTCCTCTAGTGATATCATGGCCAGTACTTTCAAGGCGTCACCCCCACAGTTATTTGTTTGGCTATTCAAACAATAATACATTTACACCATTCCCATGCCACAACATGGTAATCCTAATTAATGATTAATTACAAGTTGGGGGAAATAAGGGTGTTACAATTGCAAAGCCATAAACTAGGGTCCAAAGAGTCACGAGATTAAATTATTATAATTAAAGGATTATGCTAATATTGTAAACGGTTGATTTATTCTTATGGAGATTAATTGTATTAGATATGTTAATTATTGGCATTAGTACACGCGTGAGTTTTGTATGTGCTAGCTACACATACATGCCTTGCACATGTACACTAGTATGTATGAGTGTTTTAAATTAATGATGTTGCTTATTTGATCTGGATGTATGAATCATGTATTATTACCCTTGTATTGAAAATTACTATAACTTCGGGACGAAGTTTCTTGAAGGGTTAGTGTATGTAACAACGTGATGGCACAGGGGCAGACCCAGGGTTCAACACTTCAACAACGCACCAACAAAACCCTAACTACCAACCCTTTCGACAACACCTACAAAGTAGATGAAGTCTCACCCGAGGTAGAGGCGGGGGGGTTGCAGGACTCAGGTGTCTACAACCAAGATAGGACACGGATCTGTGATTACAACACTAAGCAGAGCACTTAGACAACAATATGCATTAGTTCATGAGTCTCATTCACATCGCAAATCAACCCTTATTACATATCATCGCAGTATCAATCACGATCAAGCTCTTACAATCTCTTAGCACATAGCATTAGCTCAGATCTAGCATTCATTTATATTTACTACCAATAAGCACTAAGAAACAAAATTAGATGCATTCATCATACATAACAACAATAGTACGAAGCATAATCGACATCGCACAGTGCACAATAAGACACATGATGTACGTGGTTCACCCCAATGTGGGGCTACGTCCACCAACGACTTCTTCTTCTTTATTAGTCTTCAATATTCTTACATTCATATGCTCTTATGCACAAAGCCATAGAGAAAAACTCCGTAGATCACAAGAGATCTGAGCACAACGCACCAGATCCTCCTTCCCAAATTAGGTCAAGGCACAGAGCCAACTTCTCAATAGCACAGAGCCTTACTTTACACAGTCTATCTACACAAAGAAACTTACAACCTCTTGCACTAAGAAAGCATTACTACTTACAACATATTGTGCACATATCCAACTATCATAACCCAACCCTCTCTTACATCGTTGAGCTACTTATTTATACATTTACAAAAAAATTTAAGCATGGATAAACCCATGGGCCGAAATCCCATAATCTGTTACATAAACCCTAGTAAACTGTTTGTTGGGTCCTTAAGTCCACAAAATGAGTGAGATCCCATGATCTCCACTCTGCCTGGGTGCTCTATCTTCACCCATCTTGTTGAAGCCCCAAAAGTGGTCAAACATGACCAATATTTCCTCAAAACTTGGTCAAGGGCCAACAGTCCCCCAACACTCACATGTGACTTGTCCCGAGTCACTCAGATCTGGGCAGCGCTCCTTCAAAGGCCTCAAGCTTAACTCAAGTTGCCTCGACTTATTTCTTCGCCAGAGCCTCCTGCTCGGCAAACTCATGAATCAGTTGCTCTATAATAGGCCCTTCCAGGCATTGTTCCACTATTGTAACCATTTGATCCAGCTGCGAACCTTGTCCTTCAATCTCTTCAAAAACTGTGCAGGCTTCATCTTGCACTGGTTGTAGTCTTTGTGTATCTTCCATGACTCTTCTCTGGATGGAATTAATCTGTTGTTGGACTGCATGCTACCCTTTTGATCTCTTCATTCACTTGACTGCAGTGAGTAGCTTCATCTGTGCTTGCATGGTGGATTCCTGTTGTTGTGCCTCCTGGAGTTGTGCTTCCAGTTTCCTCAACTCCAGATCTTCTGCAAGGCATTCATAGGTCTACGCACTTTGATCACTTGACTGTTTACATTCTAATGTGAGGATCATGATCCTTCCAACTGTGCTCTTAGTTGCTTCCTCCCTTTGGTCACACACTTCTTGTGGAGTGCTCAGCACTACTTGGAGATCTGACTTCATTATTTGTGCTTGAAGTTGATGAATGGCTTCGATGAACTTTCCCACTTGCATCTCGACTGACTCTAGTTCCTCCTGTGCCAAGCCTGAAACAGAGCGAAGTGCTTGAGTCACCGCTTCTTTGACCACAATTGGTATTTTTATTTCTGTATCTTTGCATTGTTCTGTTCGAACATTGCCTGAATTTCATCTTTCTCCTTCTCATAGGCAATTACAAAGGACTATGCAACTCATAGTTGCTCCATGACATCCTCCTTTTCTTTCGTCAAGGCTTCTATAACATGTTCCTTTTTTTCTTGGACTCGTTGAAGCCGGGCCTCTATTGCATCTACTAGTCTTTGTAATTGGGCAAGATCATCCCCCAATTCTGTAATTTTTTACGAAGAAGGCACAGTATGTACTGCGCAAATCGAATGGATGGCTTGTTGTATCTCCTTTAGCTTCTTCTCGATTCTTTCATACAGTGTCTCTTTCTTTGCTCCATATCGCTACAAGATATCCTCTGAATTATCCTCCATGGTTGCGATGATTAGATTGACATCGCCTTTTGTGAGCATGGAATTCATCTTAGTCTTATTGGTGCATGGCTTCTTTCTTGCCGAGGGTTTCTAAGAAGAAACCTTTATTTTCTTCAATGTTTTGGCCTCAGTAAGGGGATCCTTTGGCAATGTAACTTCACCTTTCCCTTTCTTTTCTCCTTCTTCCCCTCCTCTTTCTTGATTTACTTCATCCCCTCCTCCTCCTATGGGTGAGTCAAACCCACTGTCCTCCGAGGAGGTGTCCTCATCATTAGTCTCTATGTTATGCACTTCCTCCTTTTTCTTATTTTTTTTCGTGTTTCTCTGCCCGGCATGCTCGACCTCAGTGACCAAGGGAATTCCAATGATGTTGGGGTCAGAGAGTTTTGTATCGTCAACTGGTACAAGGAACTATGTTCACCATTATTTGGTGATATCCTCCATATCTTCGTCGATCAATTTATAATAGGACTGCAACTCTTCCTTACTTTCATCCCTACACACAGTGATATACATAAAGTGTCGATCTGCACGGAACTTCGCTAGTGGCTTGTACTGGTGCAATGTGTTTGGTGTCATGCATGGGAATGCCTCAATAACATGCTTCAAATACTGGTAGTAGGCATGGAAGACGACGTTCAACTTCCACTACTTCGACATATCATTTGTATACCACAAGGTGGAGAACCTCACGTCCAATGGCTCTGATGGTTCAAATTCTAGAAATGTCACTCCTTCCAGCATCTGCCAAGCGACAAATGTGATCAATACCAGTAACCAACTAAAATGGAATTCATAGCCCTAGTCTTGTGCTTCATGGTAGTCCTTCTCAAGCTCGTTGACGAGGTAACTCGCCCTGTTCATTTGCATCCCCTCCACGCACTTTCCTACGAGGTCTACCATGAACCCAATGACCTGTGTCTGATGGTTCTTTATGACGATCTTGCCAGGTATAAGTTGGTAAGCAAGGTGCACTGTGCCATCCTGGATAGAGGATACCTTGTAGCCTCGCTTTCCCTTTTCTACATCACCATAATATTCCTTTATGTGTTGTGCCAGGGAGCAATATGAAGTCTTCCCTAGGTATAACTGTTGAGGGTCTAGTCCCTGCATGCTCAGTCCTGTAATCAAGTGGATCAGTTCTAGATCCACAATAACGCGCCTGTCAAGCCACATATACACTCCATGGTAGCACGACAAGAGGATTTTAATGAAAGCAAGCATTAACCTCCTAATGTCGACCAAAGTGAGGAATCTTCATCACATTCAAGATCGTTGACTGCACCAACTCCTTAATCCACGGATGGGAGACTATGCACAGCTTCTTCCTAGTGATCCTCATCAAATATCTATGGGGTGTGAGCATGGCGTAGTTCTTTCTATTTCTGAGGTTAAAGTTGTTGTTCTTCAAGCTGGGGATCTGTCCTAATTGATTTCCAACTACGTGTATCCCCTTCAGGATGTACACAATGATCAACGTATACTCAAAATCACGTGGGATACAGTTGCAGTTAACTGTGCCATCCAAACATGATATGTACTCTAGAAAGACCGAAGGGATATGCTTTGCGTTATCCAGATCATCATAGTGCTTGCTCCACTTCTCAATAGCACGACTAGAATGACATCTAGTCGAGGGGGATGCTTGCAGTCCCCTAGTCGATGATGCATGTATTCCTACAGACATAACTCTCTCAGCCATGAGCTCTGCGATAATCTCTTCCACAGACTTCTCTAATGTGCTAGGTTCGCTCGACATTCACACTTGTAACCAAATAGATCGGGTAGGCGAACGGACAAGCGGGGTAATCAAATAGATGGAAATGTCTAGAAAGCACAGCGTGACGCAATGGATTCTCTATTAGCTTGGATATTCACGGGTGGCAAAAAGTGGTCTTGACCCAGCGCCCGATGGGTTAAATAAACAAGTGTCATAATAGATTCCTCCAATAGGAAGGAATCTGTCCATCAATCTGAATATGTCCATTGTGGCACGGTCTCAACAATACATTTTCTCATAACTTCATTTTCTAGTCATTCTGGGGCATCATTCTAACGGTCAGGGAGCCCTCGACGGTTATATATCTTCGTCGTGGAGAATTCCCATTTTGTGTGGTTCTGTTGTTCTGGCGAGGTTTAGGGCCTTAAAGCCTGCATCTTGTGAAGTCTTCTTTGGAACTTCCTATAGTTTTTCTAATTTGAATTTCTTGTTACTGAGCTTTCTTGCCTTCTTTCTTGTGATCCGAGTCTCTGGATTTATCTTTCCATTCTTAGTCTTATCTTCTCTTAGCGTAGTAACTTCACATTGTTGATGTTCTTTCAAAGGGTTCAAAGGTAATAACGCTTCTCTTATTAACTCAAGGGTAGGTATTCTTCTTTCTTGCATGGACAAGTTCTTCAAGCATCCCCGCGTTCTTTCAACTTCAACAACTAATTCTCTTGCCCTCTGTTGCTTTGACTTATCCTCTTATTCTTCTATTATTCATTCTATTTTTCTGGTTATGAAGTCCCTTAGTTATTTCTCTTTTTTTTATATAGCTTCCTCCTCTGCTTTCCTTCTAATACGATCCTTCTCAATCCAAGTCTTTCCTAATAAAAGTGGAAAGGGGGTGTTGTTCTCAACAAATTTAATTACTTCAAATTCTTCTTCAATCGATGTTTCATGAGCAATCCTAGGTATATTAGGAACTCTTCCACATAGGTTTATCATCTTTCCTTTAAACAAGCTTGTCATTCCCAATGAAGGTATCATAGTAGGCTTTCCCAAAATTTCCCAAGTGTTTTCTGGCATAATATTCACATGTGTTTCTTCATCCAATACACAATCTATGTCGAAGTCTTCTATTCTTGTAACTATGTGTTGTTTTTCTTTCAAGATATCTGGTAAACTGATGTATTTGTGATCATCCATTACTTATTTTAATTGTATTAACATAGTTTGAGCTTTCTCTAATTCCTTCTCTTTCTGATTCCCCAACATATTCTTAGCCTCATGACTTTCTTTGGAGTTTTCTTATCTCGTGCTCATCTTTTCAACTTTATCAATCATCCTTGGGCAATCCTCAACCTCATGACCAATAGATTTACAACAAAGACAAATAGGACATGTACCAGGGCACTCTTTAGCAAGATGTCCCAGCCTTCTGCAATTATAACATAGTGTCAATCCTCTCTTTCTTTTAAACAAGCTCCAGCCTTTCTTGTACTACACACTGGGATCACAGTGTTGGACCTGCAATCTGCAAAAATTCTTTCTAGGTTCCTGCATCCACTTATTAGTCCAAAAATTCTTTTTGTGCATAGGAATAACATATCTTTCTCTATTTCTATCAAATTTATTCAGATCTACTCTTTCTTCTAACTGTGCCCTAGTTTTTAGACTAGGACAAAATCTATCAAACATACCTAGATTCATACTTTCGAAGAAAAAATCTCTACTTATCTTACCCTTACCATAGCACAAATCTTTAATATCTTACCTCTTTTCTTCATATCCATTTTTTTTATTAGCACAGAGCTTCGCAAGTCAAGTAGAATATTGTGCACTACAACAACATATCTACGCACAGAGCTTTCTCTTTTCTTCAGTTCCCAACAATCACAGTTTCAGTCCCGACAATGGAACTATTTGTTGGCACAGGGGTATACCCAGGGTTCAACGCTTAAAATACGCACCAACAAAACCCTAACTACCAACCCTTTCGGAAACACCTACAAAGCAGATGAAGTCTCAGTCGAGGTAGAGGCAGGCGGGGTTGTAGGACTCAGGTGTCTACAACCAAGCTGGGACACAGATCTGTGATTACAACACTTAACAAAGCACTTAGACACAATATGCATTAGATAACGAGTCTCGTTCACATCGCAGATTAGCCCTTATTACATATCAACACAGTAACAATCAAGATCAAGCACTTACAACCACTTAGCACATAGCATTATCTCAGATCTAGCTTTCATTTATCTTTACTACCAATGAGCACTAAGCAACAACATCAGATGCATTCATCATACATTATAATAACATAAAATTCACATCGCACAAAGCATATCAAGACATAGGATATACATGGTTCACCCCAGTGTGGGGCTACGTCTACCAACGACTTCTTATTCTTTATTAGTCTTCAATATTATTACAGTCATCTACTCTTGTGCACAAAGCCATAGAGACATACTCTGCAGAGGACAGGAGATCTGTGCGCAGCACACCAGATCCTCCTTCCCAAATCAGGTCAAGGCACAGATCCAACTCCTCAGTAGCATAGAGCCTTACTTTACACAGTTTGTCTACACAAAGAAACTTACAACCTCTTGCACTAAGCTAGCATTACTACTTACAACATATTGTGCACATATCCAACTATCATCACCCCACCCCTCTCTTACATCGCTTAGCTACTTATTTATACATTTACAAAAATATCGGCAATAGAACCATTTCTTGGAACAGAGGCAGACTCATGGTTCAACGCTTCCCACCCCTCTCTTACATCGCTTAGCTACTTATTTATACATTTACAAAAATATCGGCAATAGAACCATTTATTGGAACAGAGGCAGACTCAGGGTTCAACGCTTCAACAATGTACCAACAAAACCCTAACTATCGGCCCTTTCGAAAACACCTGCGATGCAGATGAATTCTCACCTGAGGTAGAGGCAGGGGGTTGCAGGACTCAGGAGTCTACAACCAAGCTAGGACATAGATCTGTGATTAGAACACTGAATAGAGCACTTAGACAACAATATGCATTATTTCATGAGTTTCATTCACATCGCATATTAACCCTTATTATAGATCAACACAGTATCAATCACAATCAAGCTCTTACAATCTCTTATCATGTAGCATTAGCTCAGATCTAGAATTCATTTATCTTTACTACCAATAAGCACTAAGAAACAACATTAAATGCATTCATCATACATAACAACAACAATACTAAGCATAATCTACATCACACAATGCACAACAAGACACAGGATGTATGCGGTTCACCCCAGTGTGGGGCTATGTCCACCAACGACTTGTTCTTCTTTATTAGTCTTCAATATTCTTACATTCATATTATCTTGTGCACAGATCCACGGAGCCAAACTCCACAGAGGACAAGAGATCTACGCGCAGTACGTTAGATCCTCCTTCCCAAATTAGATCAAGGCACAAAGCCAACTCCTCAGTAGCACAGAGCCTTACTTTACATAGTTTATCTACACAACGAAACTTACAACCTCTTGCACTAATCCAACATTACTACTTACAACATATTGTGCACATAGCCAACGATCATCACCCCACCCTCTCTTACATCGCTTAGCTACTTATTTATACATTTACAAAAAGGCCTAAGCATGGGTAAATCCATGGGCCAAAATCCCATAATCTATTACATAAACCCTAGTAAACCCTTTACTGGGTCCTTAAGTCAACAAAATGAGTGAGATCTCATGATCTTCGCTTCGCCTGGGTGCTCCATCTTTGTCCATCCTGTTGAATTCCCAAAAGTGGTCAAACACGACCAATATTTCCTCAAAACTTGGTCAAGGGACAACAACACCTGCCATGCCTTTCTCATTCAACCGCTTCAGAAGTCTTGACCTTCTTTTTTGGTCAAGTCATTTTTCAAACTCTTAACCTTCGTCACTTGACTTCAATAATTCTTGGACAACATGCACATTAATCATAGTCTCATGAGAAAATATTTTACTGTTGCATAAAATTCTAGGAAAAATTCACAATTTAGCACAATACTCATCTACGTAGTTTGTGGATTTTTATCCACATGGTTGTCTTGTTATCCACATTCATTGTGTTTCCTTGACATACCCATTGTGTTCATGATCCCAATCAATATTTTATAGGAATTATCAAAGTATCATCTTCCTTGCGGTCACTCACTCTCCAGACCCAGGCGCAGGCATCCCCTTCTCTGCTATGCAGTTCCTCTTGTGATCCATCTTTCCTTTCCAAGGATTTCTCGCACAAGAAGAGTTCTAGAGACTTCATTGAGCCTTACAATCAAGGAATCCCTTAGAATTGCTTCGTCAAGGTGTCCCTCTGACTTGTGTTACCTCAACACAACATATTGTAGGCGATCATGACTTACCACGGGGCTCTCATGTCTCAATAGTGGCCTCTTTCATGCTTTTTAGCTTGATAGCCTTCATATGTCCTTTCTGGACAAATATTTTCTTCTCACCTGTATCACAGGTATACAGAAATTCATGAGACATCATCACAAATTATAAATTTCATAATTTTATTGCAAATCTTTCACCCATAGATTTTCCAATTTCCTCATTCATTTTCATATATGTTCCGCATGGAACTAGAATCACAAATTATGGGACTTTCCTTCCCATAGCAGTTTGGCTCAACAAGAAATTTTTGTCTTCCTTATGGGATTACAACACTGCCATATCCAAGACCCTTTTGCTTCCTGCAATTTCAACATTCCTCAACCAAATAAATGGTTAGTTCTCATGCACATTATATGTTGTCACAAACAATTTCAAGATTGTGCACACTAACAATCAAATGCATTTTCTTCAAAGAAAATGCCATTCCTTGTGGTTTGGCTCAGCATGTAATTATTCTTCCTTATGGACTTATAGAACTTCCATATCCAAGACTCTTTTCTTCCTGCACTTTCAACTTCAATCATCCAAACAAATTGTTAGTTTCCCATGCACCTATATTTTTACTGCACCTTTATGACGTCATCACAAACAATTCTTAAATTGTGCATGCTAACAATCAAATCAATTTTATCTATTTGAGGATATAAATAAAAAGGAAATTATATTCATTACACATGCATTAGTTCAATATATCAACCTTTCCATATGCAATTCAACATTAAGTGAATTTGATCAATGTGTCAATGTCCATGGCCACATTCCCACATAATGCACCCTTGTATTGATTTTAGATTATCACTTTTTAGGTTAGGCACTCTCGCCAAGGTGTGTTGGAATTCAACCAACTTATTATCATATGGATTATTTGTCCATAATTATTATTTTAGCAGAACCATATTTTCTGCTCTGAATCGATCACAACCTTAAATCGTCATTTATGAAACTCAAGGTTTCACATGAATGCCTTTAAGAATTCCTTGATTGGTCAATGCATTCATGACATATCAGTTCATGAATTCTTCCAAGGGTTACAAACAATCTTTACTACCAGAGGTTCACATCTCCATCATCCAGGTTCTCCTTCCTGAATCATACCCTACTTGGGTATCCAAGGCATAGAACTGCCTTTCACAAGTTATGACATTAAGACAATAAAATATTTCAAAAGGGATTCTTACCAAATCCCTTCATACCTTGTGCCACATAGTCATGAACATTTTTATACCTGTCCTTGGCTGCTATCACTCTCTTTCTAATTTTTTTACCTCATCAACAGTGTTTTATGGGGACTTTTACAACCATGTCAACAATATTTCAACCGCAGCCTTCTCATGGTCATCATCTGCTTGAGATTGCCCATCATTGGAAACTGTCTTCCTCAACAGCTCCAATTCCTTTCTATACATAGCATGCATCATCATAGTCATAATTACATTAGTTGTAATATTAAACAAAGTGTATGTATTATAACATGCAAATCGATAAAACATATTCAAAATTTCCTAGCATATCTTTATGCACTTCATCACATTATCCTCAAATGTTTCCATGAGTGAAACACAAACAGATCTTGATTGTTTCTACAGTAATACAACCATCATCACTATGGTGTCAAAACCTTTTACTTTCATCAGCGTACCAACTCTCTCATCCCAGAGAAAACACAATATTCAGTAAGAAAAGAATTGAGGGCTCTCCCCTTCTTCTAATTATTTCTACATCGCCTGGGGCTGTTCATCCCAGTTGAGTTATCTCTAAGGCCTCACTGCCTCTCGTTAATCATGCCTTCAACCAAGCCTATTTAGTCAAACATACTCATTTATTCGCTTAATCATACTCATGGGGTTTATTTTCCTTTTACTGATTGTATTGGTTTCCACAACTTCTCTTTTAATCCTACAACTATGTTACACAATTCAAGGTTCTTAGGGTGAGAAAATTGTTCCTCCTTTTCTCCCCCTTTACTTATGCAATCTACTTCTTATTGTGATCTTTCTTCTCTTTTCTTGAGAAGCCTCGATTAGGCTCATCCTAACTCTTAGGATACATCAGCATGGTTTAATATGACAAATTATTTTTCCCATAATGAATCATGTGTTGGGTATGTGTTATATTCTTTGCATGTGTGTGTGTGAGGCATCAGATATGACAACTACGTATGACGATCCCTCGTACTAGTGCTCTGTTTATTTCATGTGCACCAGGCGCTTTCCTAGGGGGGTCCCAGGGAGGGGGCAGGTATCCCCCCCCCCC
>CBVK0100462034.1:0-12296 GCA_900067695.1 Picea abies
GGTTATTAGACAACCCCGGATCGGTTCCACTCTCTTAGTTGATGGACGGTCAATTTCGCCCGTCAACAAATGGTGCTAGAAGGAGGGCCTGAACTTAATTAATGGCACGAGGCGGTCGCAAGACTCCTCCCCCCCCTAATTGCTCACCTATAGTGACTAGAATCCGTTCACACGATAATATTCCCCTTCAAACAACAACTACTTCAACCGGCGATTCACAGATCACAGTTGAGCCAGCAACCCCTAATCCTACAGGTGGTGACATACAAGAGATTGTTCGTCAATCTCTCATTAAAACACATAGTGCCTTAGCTCGTCTTATGCAACCAAACCGTCCATGGGGTCAACCTTTAGATTTCTCTGATATTAGAGAACAATTAGGTGACACTAACCTCACTGTTAATCCTATAGATCCAATCACAAATCTTGCTGCAGGAGGATCTGGGATACCTCCTTCACCACCTGCCTCATCTCCTTCCTCTCCTAGAGGAGATTCCTCTTCTGAAGAAGGTAATTCACCTTCTAAGCCTTCCACACCCACTACCCCAATGGCAAATTAGAACAATCCTGCTAGACTTTGGCTTGATCAGGATGCTGTAGCTGTACCTGGATCCCAACACCCTTTACCTAAGCACTCGGAGAAATGGCTTCCCAAGTTTGATCCTGACTCCAAACAGATAGCTGAAGACCATATCAAAAAATTTATGTTAGCCATTAGACTCCGCAATGTTGAACATGAAGACGTTGTCTGTAGGTTGTTCCCTTATACTTTTGAGGGTAATGCATCCACATGGTACTTTTCCCAACAACCCCATACCATCGTGTCTTGGGAAAAATTTGAGTCATGCTTTTTGGAAAAGTTAGAAGACGGTAAACCTCCGGAAGTCTTAGTCATGGATCTTTCTAGCTTAAAAATGAACCCAAAAGAAAAAGTTAAAGACTTTAATCAAAGATTCTTAACACTTAAAAATTGAATCCCTGTAGATTCTATGCCTGCTGAGAGTCTTATAATAGCTTACCACTCTAAAGCTTTACATCAAAGTATAGCTATTTGGGTTAAACGATCTAAAAAGGCCACATTGTTAGAAGCCTTCGAGGAGGCTAGTCATATTGAAAAAGACATACTTAGTCTTAAGGACTCTTCTAGCAACGAAACTAAAACTAGTTCTTCTTCCAAAAAAAATATTGAAATTCTCCCCAGACTTAAAGCAAAACACAACCTGAAAACTCTGATTTGGAAAATTTAACTAAAGTTGTTCAAAAACTGTCGAATCAAGTTATAGATTTAAAAAGGTCAACTGAAGAAGCTTCCTCGAGTAAGGGACCCTACAAACCCCCTTTCCGAAAGCCTTTTCCTACCAACCGACCTAATCCAAACCTCGAAGGCTTAAATCTAGAAAGTTTGCAATGTGCTCTTCAAACAATTCTAGAAGCCCAAGATAACTTGATGCCCCCTGAGATCCCTCAAGAGGTAGTTGAACAGGAAACAGTTCAAGAAGAAGATTCTTCTCCAAACATCTTTGGACACTTCTCGGACAACATCTTTCAAGCTAACTTCGAGACTGTTCACCCTTATAACACTAGGAGTAAGACAACAAAAAAGCCTTCTACCGAGAACACTACAACTTCACCTCCAAAGCCATCTAAATCAGTAGAAACTAAACAGAGTAATGTCAGCCCTAACTTAGATTATGATGTTGTTGAAGATCTTAAAAAATTAAGGGCTAACATTTCTATCTATGAGCTATTGAAGTTTCCATTTCTGTTACAAAAAATGTTGCAAAATATTTCAGAGAATGGTAAGAATGGTAATTCAGTTGGTAACAAGGTTGTGCAAAGCAAAGTTCCACAGAAGACTTCCACTAAAAACAATCCTGATCCTCAAGATAAAGGAAGCCTTCCTGTAGTCCCTGTAAATAATGTAAATAATGTAGATAAAGTAGCCTTAGAAATTGCGAGTAAGAAGTCACAAGCTACTACTCCTAGTACTTGCAAGAATGTACCTCCTTTTCTTTTAACTTTCGAGATTTTCAACAGAAATTTGCATAATTGTATGGTGGACTCAGGAGCGTCATCCAATGTGATGCCTTGGTCTGTTTGCCAAAAGATTAATGCTGAAGTGGAACCATCTACTTTAAAAATCATACAACTTGATCGGACAAATGTTAAAGTTATAGGCGAACTAAAAAATGTATTGATTAGATTATCGTCTAACCCAAAGGTTCATCAAGTTATTGATATAATTGTTGTGGATATTCCAAAACTGTATGGTCTATTTTTGAGCAGGGACTGGTCGGAGCAGCTACATGGTTACTTCGCAATGGACTGGTCTCACTTATGGCTTCCAGAGAACGGTAATCCTAACAAGATCAGAGTGAATCGTGAGCGCTACCTTAAGTTCATGGTCACAGATCTAAATGATCCTAACAAACCATATACACCTTCTGCTGATTCACCCGAAGTCCAAGGGATGGACACCTTCTTTGGCAATTTCATGGCCGAGGTCTCACCTATCAACAATCCAGAACAACAGTTCGAGATCATAGCATATATGCAACCAACAACTTCTATGCAACAATCCCATGTGCTCGATGGAAACCAAATTTGGTCTCTATATTTCGACGGTTCTAAGTCTAAAGAAGGAGCTGGAGCAGGCTGCATCATTATCGATCTAGCAGGTAATAAGACATTAATGGCTTGTAGACTAGAATTTGAATGTACTAACAATACTGCAGAATATAAGGCTTTACTGCAAGGTCTCAGAAAAGCTCTGGATATGAACATTCAAAACCTGGTTGTATTTGGTGACTCTGAAATAGTGGTTAGGTAGGTAAGAGACTCTATACACTATCTTTCCCCGCATCTCAAAAGTTACCAGTCTGAGGTATGGAGTTTAATGAATAAATTTTTTGCTTTCAATATAAATTCCATTCCTAGACTAAATAATGTTGAAGCAGATCTACTAGCTAATGTAGCCTCTAAACTTCTTCCTGCAAAAGGCTTGTCCCCAAACGCATTCTCCGTCGAGTTATTGTTTCGACCATCTGTTCCTGACAATATCACAAACTGGAGAGTATTTGACGATGATCAACAGATCATTAACTTTCTGCACATGGAAGAAACCTTTCAAGGCGCAGTGACAGATGAATGCACACACGACGACAATTTGCACGATTTTACGGTAATACCTGATCCGAAATCTCCTGAAGTACTATCGGACATGGTAAACTCCATACCCAAATCCATAGTTAGATTAGAAAAGTTTTATGATTTTGAAGATAAATTTAAAAAGATGGTCAATTGTAAAACCAATAGTTCCTCGTTGTCTTATGAAAAAGTCAATTTAGGAACTAGTGAAAATCCTTAGTGTATTAATCTAGGCTTGGGATGTTCTAGACAAGAAAAAGATGCTTTTGTTAAATTATTCAAAGAATTTAAGGATGTCTTTGCATGGACATACGATGACCTTAAAACGTTCGATCCTAATATCATACAACATGTCATCCTGATGAAGCCCCAAACCTCACCCTTTCAACAAAAACTGAGGAAAATGCACCCTAAACTAGAACCGACCGTTCAAAAAGAACTGAATAAGCTCCTGTTGATGGGCGAAATCGACCGTCCGTCAACTGAGAGAGTGGAACCGGTCCGGAGAGAGTGGAACCGGTCCGAGGTTGTCTAAATAACCCAAGCCGTTTGGAATGGACCACCCTGGCGAGTTTAACGGCTCCGTTGGCCTCTCTAAGGTCTTCTATGAAAACCAGAGAGAAATGATATGAGCTAAGAAATCTAACTAATCTAAATAAAACAAACTAAAGTATAACTAAATACAAGAAACTAACTATAATAAAGTAAACTAGAAACTAATAAAACAAAGAAAGAAACTAACTTCACTAATCTAACTATGAACTACTAACTATTATATATACAAGATACTAACTATGATTATAATAACTCAAATCAACTATCTAATTATCAAGTTAATTACAGTTTATTCACAAATATACATTGCATACAATCTACAGATTTGATTAAAACCTGCAAAACTCATGTGTTCGCTGCCCGGAGACAACCAAGGATCTCTTTTTTGATTTTATGATTTATGAATAAGAAAGAAAGCTAACTGAAATTAAACAATCTAATATAATTTACTGAAATTAAACGATCTAATATAAATCTAATAAACTTACATCTATATTAAACTACTTAATGAAAACAGTAAACTAAATACTAATTGACCTGGAAACGCTCCAAGTCTGCCCTGTGTATGATTGCTTCTAAGCTGTTCGAAGGAAGAAATTCACACCGTTTAGTCCAAAAGATTCTCGGAAACGATCAGCTATGCTGCTTCTTGAAGTATGTTACAGGACAAACAAGACATAAAATAAATTCATAACAATCTTCTGATTATAAATTCCTGCAAAAGGGAAACCTATTATGCAGAAAACTTGTATATAATAATTCGATCTATGAAGAAGACAACGCTATCACTCACAAAAGGAATCAACAACTGTTATGTCTTTTATCTATTTGGAAGAAACAAGATATAGATGACAGTAATAAGATTATATCACTTGAATTTGATTTAGATAGCAAAGTAATACTAAACCATAAACAAAATGATATACAAAACATGGAACAAAGTGTTGATATATTGAAAAGCAAAAGCTATGACAAGACACCAGTACTGCTCCAGTCTGAATCAGAATTCTATAACCTTGTTCTCCCACAACTGAGGATGATCGATTATTACAAAACCATAGGTTTATATAGGTTTCTCACAAGGTAAAACATCCTTGTGAATAATAGAAAATAGTTTTACACAATCTGGGAATAATCCCAAAATCCCTTAAACTAAGTAACTAAAAATGCAAGTGAAATCCTTAAGATATCTTCCAACTGCTCCTCATATCCATTGCCAATTCGAATTTACCTGTATTAGACACAAAGATCAAGTTAGAGGAGTATATTATTAAGAAAACAATAATAAAAAATGACTCTATAGACTTAGCTACAAAATCTTCTGATTCTGTAGCTAGTCTAGAATAGTAAACAGGACCAGATATATAATCAAATCAAATCGAATCCAATCATCTTTTAATAATCAAATGATTCAATAAAAATAATCCTTTAAATCAAACCAAATCGAATAGAATACAATCTGGACAGAGTAGGAATACTCTGTTTTCCCAATTGACATAAAATCGAATCAAATCTTAACAAGACTGTTCCATGAATGCAATCAATGGTAAACCAAATCGTATGAGATACAAAACAATCATTATTGATTTGCATAGGATCCAAATTGTTTAATCAATTGCCAACATAGAAAAATGGTCATGATAAAACATGCATAACTTTATCCATAGAATCTAGCCATAGACTTTGTATGATGAATTTCCAACAGTTCACAGGTATGGTCATAACTGTCATCGACTAGTTATAGAAACAAATTGATATCCTTTAATTAAAAGAACGATGTGTAAATAGCCTCCATTGTAATCGGATGAAATCATATCAACTCAAGAATCTTTACACAGTCAATGGAAAGAGGCACGATAAAGTCTACCGATTCATGAATCAACACAAAACTTCACGGAGTTAATTATAGAAATAATATCATAACCTTAATCAGACTCCAATTCAAACAATATATGGATCGAATAAGTTGCAATCAATGAGCATTAAATCAGTTGCAATTCGGTTATGTATCAACAGAAAATTATGAAATTTGGTCGAAGGAAATTGAAACAGTTAACCCATTTATCAATCATACTCATATCATAACCAATTCGAATTATACCATTGACTGTATTCGAAAAATCGGGATACCAACAAAAGTTTTTTTTTTTAAATATTAACAACTTGTCTTATTAACAGAGCATCGAACTAAACTTGAACATTCATATATATTCGATGATCCACCGAATCAAAACCAAATCCAATCGAATCTTAAACGATAACGAAAATTATATACAGCAAAGCATGCTTATGCAACAGAGCAAGCGAAATATGTACACAGAGAGTAATATAAACAAGTGAAAATTATACCATCATGGTTGCTGAGGCTATGTCAATTTTGAATTGACAATTGCAGTAGCAGACTCGACATTTTTGAATAGGATTGAACCCATGGTTCGTTGCTTCTCATCGGAGGGTTGCACCTTTGCATTCTAGCCAGTGAGCTTTGCCACTTGGTTTTCCAAATCATGGATTCTGGATTGCAACGTAGGTACATCCAAGTAGTATCTTTCCAACCATAACCCACATTGATCGCAAGGTGCAGCAACAGGTTGATCAGTCGAGGGTTTTGATGATTCACCAAGGGTTTCATGGGGTGGTTCAATACCAGGGAAGTCAGGGTTATCCTGCAGACAGGGTGGCAAATTATTGACAAAATCATAAGGAGGTTTGTTACACAAGCCTTCCGAGTAAGGATACTCATCGGCAAGAAAACGTTCAACTTCAGAATCAGAGTCTTCACTGACCACGATAGGCTCTAATTTAACAGGGGGCTTGGGTTTATTCCTCGCCATGCGTGAGATTAACCTTGCATTTTTATTGCCTTTTGAATTAGCACCAGTCTTAGGTTTTGGCTTTTTGGTCTTGGGTTTATCAACTTCGACATGTTTAGTCACAGCCATAGGCAAACTTGTAGGTGGGTCGGGTTTAGGTTTGGGTAGTAAAATTATATAAGGCACAGGGGTAGGGTTGGTCTCGGTCACCACGGGCTTATCAACCTGTGGGGGGTCCAATTCTTCGAAGACATTACGACTAAGGAAATCAGCCCAACAATCACCATGAAACCTTAACTCGTAAACCACTATCATTTTAATCAACCCCAAATGGAAGAGGCTGGTGTCAGCTTGGCTGCGCTTGTACCTTTTAGCCATTTTGAACAAACTTCGATGAAAATAATGGGGCATACTAAGTTTGAAACCCATAAACACCATTAATAAACGCAGGTGAAACAAGAAAATGAACCCGTACCTGCCTTCACAAGTAACGAATTGCTTGATAATCATCAAGAGATCATACCAACGGGGTTTCAACATCTTCGCAGGCAAACCTCTGTCACATGAGTTCACTGTCCGAGACTGAAATAACAATGTCCACGGGACATCGTCAACCTTGCAGCTTTTGGACCACTTCTGTCCTGTAACAGACACGCTAGTTGCCGAGCTGAGAAATTGTTCAGTGATTTCAAGCTGGACATCTCCAACTTTGGCTCGTCAGCCATCGAACGACAATGCAAATTGCCGAGCCACAGTGAGGTTATAACCATCGAATTTCCTTATAAACGGAAGCCACCCAAACTCTTCCAAGTCACTATATGCACCATCAAACATTAACAATGCTTGGCACCCATTGGGCTCGACCCTTACGACAGGAGCCATAGATTTTGTGCATGGTGGGGTTTGAACTGAACAAAACAAGGCACAGGGTCAAAAATGATAGGGTTTAACAGTTTTAGTGCTCAGGGAGGACGGAATTAACTGCATGCGTGCGAAGGTGGTGGGATTACCACCGCCACGCAATGTATTAATGACTATGTACAGTGCTATTCAATCCATAATCATAATCGTTTAAAACATATGTATCGACCAACCAAACAGGTGTACAAACATATCAACATGCCAATCATCCGAAATAGAACCAACACCATATGTTATCATCATGCGCCAAGTGTACAGTTTTGTTCAACATGAAATCCAACATTAACCACGATCTGTCGTGTCAATCAAATGTTTTAAACTGCTGTTAATTCAATCATGCCAGAGCATAGTTTAAAACTATGATCGCTTAATGTAATATCAACTCATAAAACAATGCATTGAACATCGATTCAACCCATAGAAATCCAAAAGCTTAATCCATGCACCTTCGTGAAACTCAAACCATCGTTTTTATTCCCAAATCGACCCTATAAACTTACCAATGCATTCGTTGCACATCCAAATGTTTATATTTCAAAGTTTTTAGAACATTGCAACCAAAAATCTCATATGATCAATAAGTCAAGAGCTCATAGCAATAAGGACTAAAGCATATAAGACCAAAATCAATCACAACCTTTATAGAGTCAAGGTAACCAATAAATCTTCATGCTTAATGGCTTGATAATCAAACAGATTCAAATGCGCAATCAAGGTAAGAGTACGAGTTTGAAAAAAAATCTTTTGCAGTCATGTGATAAACCAATGGTCAAGTGTCTTTCAGCAAAATCAATAAAAGACGATGATAATCGAAACAACGAGAGAGGTGTTTTCACACTTTCAGTTGTGAAAACTGAAAACGAAACCAAATTGCAATTGTCGCAAGAATGAATACGATGTATTGTAGCACAATGCGACGATGATTTGTCGTTAATGATACAAGGGGTGTAGGTAGCTTTTTAGGGTAAATAAAAAAATGAGTTGGCTGCCAACAGCTCCTAAGTGCTAAAATAATCTTTCCTGCTAGGCACACTCAATGGGTGTCCAACCTTGTCCCAGTTCAGAATAAAAACGGGGAAATTCGACTCTGCGTCGATTTCTGAAACCTCAATAGAGCGTCTAACAAAGACAATTATCCTGTCCCTCCCATGGAATAGGTCCTTCAATAGGTATCTGGTTCCAAGAGGCTATCTTTATTGGATGGTTTCTTCAGATACAACCAAGTCCTGATGTCTCCACCAGACCAACTCAAAACTACCTTCCGTACCCCGTGGGGCACTTATGCTTATCGCAAAATGCCCTTTGGATTGATTAATGCCGGTGCTACCTTTCAAAGAGCAATGGACATTGCTTTTCGAGGCTTAATCAATCACTCCGTCGTGGTTTACTTAGATGATGTGACCGTTTATTCTAAAAACAAAGACGATCATCTAGCTCACTTACGAGCCGTTCTGCTACGATGTCGTAAATACGACATCTCCTTGAACCCCAAAAAGTCCATCTTTGCGATAGAATAGGGTAAACTACTAGGATTCATTGTGTCTAGTGATGGGATGATTATTGACCCTGAAAGGACTCAAGTCATTGCTAAACTTCCCCCTCCTACATCTAAAAAATCCATGCAGTCTTTCCTAGGCCAGATTAACTTCGTGAGAAGATTTGTCCCCAGCTTCTCCGAAATGGTCAGGCCTCTACAGAACCTGATTAAGAAAGACACCCAATATCACTGGGGACCCACAAAAAATCAAGATTTTCATGCCATAAAGAAGGCCATAATAGACGCTCCGTCTCTCATGAGCCCTGACTTCTCTCAAGATTTTACACTCTATAATTTTGCCTCTGACTGTTCCTATGCCGCAGTCCTAACTCAGAAGAATGCCGATAACAATGAAGCACCCATCGCCTTTATGAGCTCTGCTTTCAAAGGTGTTGAACTTAAATACCCAATGGTCGATCGACAAGCCTATGTTGTTTTCAAAGAAGTTAAGCATTTCTGATCCTATCTTTTGAAGTTAAGGATGAAAGTCATTGTCCCCTACCTTGACGTAAGGAACTTGTTAGTGCAGAAGGAGTTAGGAGAGAAGAGAGCTAACTGGGTCACCTCTTTACAAGAGTATGACTTAGAAATCACCCCATGTCAGATCGTGATAGGTCAAGGGTTGTGTAAGTTGGTTGTTGATTCGGAAACAAGACAACAAGAAGATAGTGATACGTCAAATCTAGGACAAAGCGATCAAAGCCTATTTTGTTGTGCACAAAACCTTGTTAGTCCCTGGTACAATGATATTAGATTCTGTCTTGAACATGGGTCAGCTCCCTGTCACCTTGACCCCACCAAGAGAAGATCATTGAGACTAAAGTCTGCCTCCTTTCATCTAGTTAACGGTATACTGTTTCGTCAAAATTTTGACGGCATACTGATGCGTTGTCTCGAGAAAGACGAAGCAGAAAAAGTCTTGCTTGAGTTGCATGCAGGAGAAGTTGGTGGTCACTTCGGTGGTGACACCACTGCTCATAAGGTTTTAAGAGTGGGTTACTATTGGCCCACGCTTTTTATGGACGCCCATGCATTGTGTCGTAAATGTATCATCTGTCAGAAAGCATCAGGGCGGTTACAAAAACTAGCCTTTCCCTTGCAACCCGTCTCAGTAGATTCTCCTTTCCAGCAATGGGGCCTTGATATCATAGGTCCAGTTAACCCTCCATCCTCGCAACAACACAAGTATATTGTGACAACCACATATTACTTTACTCGATGGTCTGAAGCTGCTGCGCTAAGAACTGTCAACACCAATCAGGTAATCGATTTTCTAAACTCGAATATTATCACTCGTTTTGGCATCCCTGATTTTCTAGTCTTTGACAATGCTTCATACTTTTCTTCTCTTGAGATGAGTGAGTTTGCTTTGGAGAAAGGAATTAAGCTGAAGTATTCTGCTAGTTACTACCCCCAGGGGTCTGGATTAGTAGAATCAACAAACAAGAACTTGATTAAAATTATCAAGAGAAACGTGGCTGAAAATCACAAGAATTGGCACAATGCACTGCTGAACGCATTGTGGGCTGATAGGGTAACACCTAAAGCTGCTATAGGTAACTCCCCCTTTTTTCTCGTTTATGGCAGAGAAGCAATTCTTCCACCTCACATTCTTCTTCCTTCGCTGCAGTTAACAAAAAAAGTCCAAGAAGAAGATTGTCCCCCTTTAGAAAGACGAATTAACGCTTTGATGAAGTTGGAAGAAGTAAGAGCCCAAGCTAAGCGTAAGTTAGATCAACATCAACAATTGATTAAAAGCTGGTTCAATTCTAATTTTGCTTCTGATAGAAATTTTGAAGTAGGCGATCTCGTCTTGAAGTGGGACAAACCACACGAAGGAAAGGGTGAGCACACCAAATTTAAAAACTTATGGCTTAGGCCATTTTTAATTGCTGAAAAGTTGGGTCCTAGTTCCTTTCGATTGCAGAATCTTGAAGGGAAACTTGACACCTATCCGATGAATGGCCAAGCCCTGAAGAGATACTTTGCTTGATAACTACACTTGTATATTATGTAAATATTTCATTTTTGTGTGCACTTTCTTTTTCTTTTGTTTTTGATTTTGATTTGAATTTATCAGTTTGTGTTTTTTGAACCATACACATACCTATACACTGAGCTATTCAGACAAAGATGATAGAAAATTTCTTCCCTGAAATAACTTCTGAAAGTTTGTACAAACATCAATGATATATTGTTGAAATTGATATTTGTGTTGGAAAATTTTGTTGTTTGAAAGAAGTTTACTGATTTCAATCTCTGAGCAAAGTTTGTCATGATCATCTATTATCTTTTTACGCTGTCCCTTTTCCGTAAAGGAATGACTCAAAAGATGTCTCCCTGTCGTAGGAAGTTGTTTTATAAATAAAACATCTCTGGAGTTGAATAAAGGACAGTGCTAAAAAATTCTGATGAGGTCTAAAAAAAATATGTTAAAATATCAAGACTTTCAGCGTCACCCCGCTAAGCTATCTACAAAAGAAAAACAAAATAAAATTATTAATAAGAGATGTGGGAAGTGCTTGTAAACCCGCCGGGATATTGAATAGGTCTGCTGGCAGCGGGTAAATGCATGCATGGCACCAATACAACTTCGCCGGGGTACTGAATAGGCTTGTTGGCAGCGAAGCAATGTCGGGTACATGAAAATCTACAAAAAATATAAGAAACCTCTTTAATGTCCTTTATTCTGATCTAGAACTTCTTGACAGGATACAAATGTCAGAGTGGGTTAAATGGAAACCTTATCGAGGCTATGAACGCCTGCTGGCAGTAGTGGCTATGCCAACAGTATTGAAGATTTTATCTTTAATATCGTGACTTGCTGATCTTAAGACTATTATTGGTTTTCATCTTTTGAGACATTGCTGGAAAAAATGATTTACGATGATGTTTGTACGATTTTCGGGTTGTTATTTTTGAGTTGAAATTATCTTTGTTGTCTTAATCTGAATTGGTACCTTTTGCAGAGAAAACTGCTTCTACCAGTGTGTCACCATTGTTGGCAGCCAATCCACTTTTTTCTATTATCCTATAAGCTGCCTACACCTATGTCTTGCGAACATCAAGTTTTTGTCGCATTTTTCAAATAGACGACATTTTCATTTCTTGCGACATTTGCACATTTGTCTTCGTTAAGTTTTCATGACTGTAAGCGTGAAAATTTCTCCTTTCAAGGTCACACTTCGACCACTATCTGAACTGTCATGATCTTTTTATCGATATGCCTACAACACTTACCTTTTGTTTATCGTTATGTGGCTGGAAGGACTTTCGAACTATGCTCATTGGACATTCTTATATTGATTGCATAACTTGATTTT
>CBVK0100462035.1:0-12296 GCA_900067695.1 Picea abies
CGGCATTCCTGCTGAACCGCTCTTCCGATCTCACCTCAGAAGCCAGCTGGTGTGGTGGACGCCATCCTAAGTATCCTAACATTTGTGGTGGTGAGAAGGGTCTCCATCTCTCGACACTCCATATCTACAACCTGAGGGCCTCGAGACATGACCTCCTTAGTTATGCCACAAAATGGGGATAACAAGTCCTATATTTATAATTTGGTATTAGAGCCTGGACAATAGGCTCAAGGAGTTGTAGAGAAGCTAAAGACTTGAGGTTCTCAAGAATTATTTTCCTACTCAGGTGATTGCTGGAGATTTGAACATTGGGAGATGTGGTTACTTTGGAAATAGGAGAGGTCTGGAAGAGTGGTCTGACTAAGAAGTATGAGTTATGGGCATGGATTATTATGCAGATTGCACAAGGTCCATTTATGTTGCTAGTACGAGATCAATGAGGTTTTGAACAAGAGGAAGTGAGGTCAACTATAAGGCTCGATTAGTAGCCAAGGGTTTCTCTCAATTCTAAGTCCTTTACTATTATGAAACATTTTCTCTAGTTGCCAAGATGGATTCCATTCTCCTTGTTCTCTACTTGCAACTTCATAGAGATGGGAGGACCATCATATGGACATTAATTTTTCATTCTTGTATGAGGATATGTAGGAAGACATTTATATGGAAAAACCTCTTGGATTTATTCAAGGTTACTCTAATCTTATGTCCCAACTCAATAAATCACTATATGGACTCAAGCAATCTCTATGGGATTGGTACAAGAAGATGGGCCAATTTCTCCTTGATTGAGGGTTTTCCAAATTTCTCTCTAAAATCAATATTTATACCAAGTGAGTGGATGATGAGATTTTGGTTCTTTTTTTGCATGTTGATGATCTCATTGTCACTAGTAGAGATCCTCATTGTATTATCCAAGTGAAGTATAGTTTCAAAACCATTTTGAGATGACAGACTTAGGGAACCTACATTATTTTATTAGCTTATAGGTTTGTCATACTAAGGTAGGGCTTTTCTCAAGAAATGAAATGAATTGGCAGCAGAGGCTTCAGTATCAAAGGCAAAGTAGCATATCCCATTCGAGATCTAGTTTCTTAGTGAGTTTCAGTGATGGAAGAAACACCCATAGTCACCACTAGTAGATTAAGTTTACCAAGCTAACTGAGTTTATTCAGTAGCAGTTGGAGTTGACCCAAAATTAGCATGGATAGGTCAAGTCATATATATTAGTTTTATTTCTGGTTGAGTGGAGTACTTCAAGTACTCACATGTGTTATTATATCCCCACCTAATCAATCAAAGAAACTTATGGCACTCTCCCAAAGTACACCATCCAAGAGAGTACTCTTCTTTGACCTAGTCATTTCCAAGCATCAGGACACGCAAATGATTACCGAAAATTCTCATTGGCATGAAACCATGGAGGGAGGGTACCACACTGGGCACTCCAAACTGCTCCTCTTGAGTGGTCGCAAGAGTCTTCATGATGATCTCAGCCTGGACCTAGTATGTGTTGATATTATGGTAGCTTCAGGAGGTATGAACCTCTATTGTGACCTTTGGCAAGATTAGAATGTTCCGAAAGGAAGCAAAGAAATGAAGGAAACCCTAGACAAGATGTCAGTTGCAGAAATAAAATTAATATGAATTAATTAGTACCCAGAAGGAGAATTCAGCCTAGGCAAGCCTGCCAGAATTACTATAAATATAGGCTGCCAGTCTCTCATTATACAGATTCTCAGAATTGCAGAAGTCACTTGTGCGCACTGTAGTTCGACAGTTTTGTGTGCAAGTTCTGGGGAAGGTATTGCGCCAGTTTCTGGGTTGGAATATCTGATCAGCTTTGGTTACTTTATTTCTTGGTGCATTAGCCTTGCTTGGCTATTGATTAATACCAGGATTCTTCTCTTTGTCAAGGTCAAGGTGCTCAGAGGGTGGCTTCGACCTATGGTTGGGTGACAAGGGTATTGTCAATGGTAAAACGAGCACAATCCTTCATATTCTAATAGGTTATGGGCCCACACCTCCTTCATTCATTCTAAACGCTAGAAGGAAGCATAACCACTAGGATATTGAGCTGGCTGAGGAACTACCACTAGGGTTAATAGCAGGAGCATCTTCCAAGAAACTGTCGCTAGGGTTACTAGTAGAAGTAGTTGCAAAAACACTAATCTTAGATCCAACACCTTGTGATGGAGCATCTCTCTCAAGGAGAATATATTCAAATGCGCCCTAGTTCAGTGCACCTTTTGGCTATCCCAGAAGACAGAAACGTCAGAGTTGAATTTTTAGATCTAAGCATGGCCAACCACCATTCAACTGAAGATATGAGTGAAACGATCAGTCTCTTACACTACTCAACACTCACTAGAATGATTAAACACGACATGTGGATAATCGATAGTGGAGCTTCTAGGCACATGACTGGAGATCAAGCCAGAATCTTAAACCTAAATGAGAAGAAGACATCGTACAAGGTAGATCTTGGAGACAAAAGCACCTACCCAGTCGAAGGATTTGGACAAGCCTATGTCAAGTTGAAATCAGGTAACAATGTTCACTTAAGAAATGTTTTATATGTACCTGGTTTAGAAAATAATATTGTATCGATATCATGCCTAGAAGACAAGGGAAACATAATAGCTTTCGTGGATGGAAAATTGTTATCATGGCATAAAGACTCCAGCATAGAGAATGCTAGGGTTATTGGAAGTCATGAAGGAAATCTGTATAGATTACTAGAAGAAAATGAAGAATCTCTCATACATGATGAAGTCAACCCTAATGAGATTTGGCATAGAAGGTACGCTCATATTAATTATCAAGCATTACCTTTTCTCAGAAGAATGGTTGAAGGAATACCAGAATTGAAATCTACACATGAAGGAATCTGCAAGGGATGTTTCCTTGGGAAGAATACCAAGAAACCATTCCCAAGCAACAACAACATATCTAAGGAGATCCTAGATCTAATACATTCAGATGTTTGTGGTCCGATGCTAGTCAGATATCTAGGAGGATCTCTTTACTACGTAATCTTCATAGATGACTATTCAAGAAAGACTTGGCTATACCTACTAAAGACAAAAGATGAAGTATTCAACAAATTCCAAGAATTCAAAGAAGAGATAGAAAACCTCACGAACAAGAAGATCAAGACATTAAGAACAGATAATGGAGGACAATACACCTTGAAGGAATTCATTGCACTCTGCAAATCGATATGGATTAGGAGGGAGCTGACTGTTCCTCATAATCCTCAACAAAATGGTATATCAGAAACAAAGAGCAAATCTATTGAAGAAACCGTAAAAGCCTTATTTAATGATCAAGGTCTATCCATGTTCTTATGGGGAGAAGCAACAATGACAACAATATATGTGCAGAAAAGAAGTCTTCATCATATATTGAAGGACATGACATCGAAAGAAGCCTTCTCATAACAACACAAGATCGAAGTCAACAGAGATGTAACATTCAATGAAAAGATGGCCTTCAAGAAATCCATAGAAGAAACTATTGAAGAATAAAAGATTGAAGAACCTAATGAAGAAAACACAAAAAATGAAAAATGATGAAAAGGAACAACATGATCATCCTATGAAGCCATGCAAAAACATTGATTCAGATATTGTACCCAAGACCAAGAAATGACCAGCTTGTCTTGAAGCTACTTTACAAGATGCAAAAAGACTTAAGGTTCTAGAAGGAACATTCAGAAAGAGTAAAAGACCTAAAAGATTATCAAGTTATGCAACATACATGACGAAGCTTCTAGATGAAGAGCCTACCACATTTGAAGAAGCAGTTCAAAAGGGACAATGGAAAGAAGCTATGATGGAAGAGAATCAATCCATTATGAAAAATAAGTTATGGGAAATCGTACCTAGACCTAAAGAAAAATCAGTGGTAACTTCAAAATGGGTATACAAGATCAAACATGCAGCAGATGGAAGCATGGATAAATACAAGGCAAGATTCATAGCTAGAGAGTTCTCCCAGAAGGAGGGAGAAGATTATGATGAAACTTTTTCTCTAGTGGCTAGATATACTTCCATCAGAGCTATCATATCTCTCGTCGCTTCAATGGGATGGAACTTACATCAGATGGATGTAAATACAACTTTCCTCAATGGAGAAATTGAAGAAGAAGTATATATTGAACAACCTCAAGGGTTTGAGGTACATTCCAGAGACACTCACGTTTGCAGATTAAAGAAATCTCTATATGGACTCAAGCAAGCTCCAAGGGCTTGGTATGCCAAAATGGACAACTATCTAACGAGACTTGGTTTCTCCAAGAGTCATGTAGATCCAAACCTTTATTATAAAGTCATGGACAATGCACCTATAATTATACTACTATGTGTTGATGATCTATTCATAACAGGTGAAGAGTCTCTCATCATTTAGTGCAAGAAGGAACTAGCTTCTGAATTTGATATAAAATATCTAGGTCTCATGCATTATTACTTGGGAATAGAAGTATGGCAAAAGCATGGTGAAGTATTCTTTGGACAAGGAAAGTACGCAATAAAGATCCTTCAAAAGTTTGGAATGATGGACTGTAAGTCCATGGACACTCCTATGAATGCAGATATAAGAAAAGTAAAAGATCCAGATTCTGATCTAGTAGATCCATCTCTATATCGACAACTAATTGGGTCATTGATGTATTTGGTAAATACTCGACCAAACATTTGCTTTTCCATGAATACACTAATCCAGTTCCAGGTGCAACCAAGACATGAGCACTGGATAGTTTCAAAGCATGTATTAAGATATACTTGTGGGACAATAAACTATGGCCTGAGATATACCACATCCATTGATATCCAACTTCATGGATTCACAAACTCAGATTGGGCAGGAAGTGTAGAAGACAGAAAGAGCACTTCAGGTATGTGTTTTAGCTTGGGCGCCACTATGATATCGTGGAGCAGTAGGAAACAGAAGTCTGTCGCACTCAGCACAGCAGAAGCAGAGTATATTGCAACATGTGAAGCATGCATAGAAGCAATATGGATAAGGAAGTTAACCTCTGATTTATTTGATCAAATTCCAGAATCGACAATAATACATTGTGATAATCAAAGTTGTATAATATTATCAGAACATCCCATGTTTCATGAAAGGTCGAAACACATTGAGATCAAATACTACTTTATTCGAGATAAAGTCTAGGAAGGAGAGGTAAAGCTCGAGTATATCCCCACATATGAGAAGACAACAGACATCCTGACAAAACCTCTATCCAGAATAAAGTTTGCATATTTTCGAGAGAAGATGGGGATCGTGGAAATAACTCCCTTAGCTGAAAGGGAAGAAATGACTCTCCAGGTTGGGAGGGAGCACTAAAAATATTATTGAAGACATTTATTTTCAAGATTGAAAAATAGCCCAGTTGGGAAGATTCTTTCATGTTCAGAAAGTGGATTGAGATTTTTGATGGACAATGATTTCCCATTGTGGTTAACATGGGAAATGGTCCAGATTGTTGATGTATCATAGATAGCAACTTCCCATTGTGGTTAACATGAGGAGTGGTCTAGGGAAGTCTCTCTTCTTAAGGGTTACTCAAGAAGACTGGCCCACCTCGCCGGACAATGATTTCTTAGTGTGGTTAACATGAGGAATGGTCCATTTTGGAGGTTGATACAGAAAAATATTTTCCTCTTGTTGTTATTAGAGGAAATGGCCTGGACAGTCATTCCTTAGGGTGTATTCATTCTCTCCAGGTTGCACTTTGTTTAGTGCTGGAGGAATGGCCCAGGGTGGGGAATGGTCCAGGCTCAACAATCAGGGACAAACATTCCTTAGGGAAGATTCATTCTCTCCAGGTTACACTTTGTTTAGTGTCGGAGGAATGACCCAGGGTGAGGAATGATCCAAGCTCAGAAATCACGAGCAATCATTCTTCCTTGTTTGAGAAGACTCATCGTTGATGTTCTACACTGAGGGAAGATATTCTTTTAGAGCTCACAGTTGTGAGTGAAAGATTGGCCTAGATGATTCAATTTATCTTTAACAATATTTTCTGTGCAGGTTTCTAACAGATGATTGTTATGGAGACTGCCTATCTCCAAACAGTAGGGATATGCTACTGTGGTGGATATGTTCCACTGTTTGTGACTATGTGTCACGGTTTGAGTAGTTGTGTACTACTGTGGATAGACACAATTGTTTCCTATCAATTGATATTGTACCAGTTGTCATGGAGATTATCTAGTTGGATAATAATGACGGTGCTTGTGATACTACTAGTTGAATGGTATGTTTTGTGCTCAATACCATACCTCCCTAGCTAGGAGGGAGTGTTGATATTATGGTAGCTTCGGGAATTATGAACCTCTATTATGACCTTTGACAAGATTAGAATGTTCCAGAAGGAAGAAAATAAATGAAGGAAACCCTAGACAAGATGTTGGCTGCAGAAATATAATTAATATGAATTAATTAGTACCCAGAAGGAGAAGTTGGCCCAGGAAAGCCTACCAAAATTACTATAAATACAGGGTGCCAGTCTCTCATTATACACATTCTCATAATTGTAGATATCACTTGTGCGCACTGGAGTCTGGCAGTTTTGTGCGCAAGTTCTGGGGAAGGTGTTGCGCCAGTTTCTAGGTTCGAATATCTGATCAGCTTTGGTTACTTTCTTGCTTGGTGCATTAGCCTTGCTTGGCTATTGATTTATACCAATATTCTTCTCTTTTTCAAGGTCAAGGTGCTCGGAGGGTGGCTTCAACCTATGGTTGGGTGACAAGGGTATTGTCAATGGTAAAATGAGAACAATCCTTCATATTCTAACAATATGTGCCTTTTATTCTTGGGATATAATCTCTCAGTTCTCCCCTAACTTAACCCCAAAGATTTGGCTTGCTTAACCAAAAGTTGACTTTAGATACATTGAGTATCACAAAACTCTGGGCAATAAAGAGAGCCCCTACAGAAGGTGCGCCAACACTTTATGGAATTTTGTCTACCCTTGGTGGGGCTTAACGTGAGTCTACGGTCACCCGTAGAGCGAGTTATTCAGAAATCGGTATAGTGGGGTCTAACCACCATTCCAAATCTATGTCGAGGAATTTTATGAACTACCGACAAGATGATCATTAGAAGCCTAATTCAAGAATGCACATATCAGGAAATAAGTAAACGTAGCCCACCTTGAAATTCAAGGATTTATGTTTCTGAATGAATGAATGATGATTTCAAGGTTCCACCTGTGTTTATGAATGAATAAATTTGTTGTCACCCTGATCAGATATTTCAAGGCCAAAGACATCCCAAGTCCAACGGTTTAATTTTAAGGCAGCATAATTTAGTTGAGTACTTACATTTTCTCTTCCTCAAGGAAAAGAAGATGCCCAACACGAGGCCCCTCAGCACACCAGTGGTTCAATTTCGACACACCATAATTTACTTGATTACTTACATTTTCTCTTCCCCAAGGAAAAGAATATGCTCAAAGGAAACCTCCCAACACCTAACCTCTCCCTAGCTACTTATAAATTACTCGATATGCTTCAACTATCCAGGCTTTCCTTAGCAAGATTTATCACTCAAAAAAAGAGGGCCTTAGCATGATGGCCCACTTCAACTTCAGAGAAGTCCACTACAATTTATTCAGCCCCCTCCTTAGAATTAGCTAGATTTTCACTCACTCTTTTGGGATTCTCACCTCATCAGTTCAAGCCAACAAACATTGAAGCCAATTTTCAAAGAGGTTATGTGACCATTTATTCTGCTCTGGGATATTATCTGAAGTTCACTATCAGGTCCCCACATGAGTGTCGAATTGTATATTCAGCGAATCTGGAGTAAAAAGTATATAGGGGATGAATATTTAAGTCCAGGTAGTGATTTAGAGGGTTAGGTCGAGATATATATGTTCTTTTTTTTTTAATTGGTCATTTTTTTTTTACCTAATTGTGTTTTTTCTTAATTTAAAATGTTTATTTATTTAAAAAGAAAATCAGTTTTTCTTGTTTTGGGTTTTTTTCCTTTCTTTCTATTTTTATGTTTATTTTTTATTTATTTTTACAATATTGTTTGCAATATATTAGGATTTCAAGTCATGGTTTTCAAAATGTTACAATTTTAAGCCTAGAAAAAAAGGTCTCTATTGAGAGCACCTATTTTTTGTTCAATGGTTGGTCTTAAGATTTTGGTTCTGATGGTACCAATTGTGAAGGCCACAATTTAAAAAAACTCATAATTTTGTCCCTGGAAAAATGGGGATGTAGTTGGGAGTGCCACTTTTTTATTCAAGAGTTGATTTTAAGGTTTTGGTTGGAAATGGTACCAATTTTCAAGTCTAGAGGTTTCAAAGAATTTGTAGCTTTAACATTGAAAATAAAAAATGGTGCTACTATTAGCACCACTTTTCAATTTGGGGGTTGATTTTAAGGTTTGTTTCAACAATGTTACGACGTTGTTAATGCCATGGTTGCACTAGAACCTAGGGCTTTGAAGAAGTTACATATGTGCCACAAATAAATACTTCACGCATTCCCATGAAGATACATTGCATGACACCAAGAAGGATCAACATCAGTGTTGGCCAAATGAATATCGTGTGCGCCAACCCAATTTTTCACTGTGTGTAATGAATCAAGAAGAGACTGCATGCAAACCAAATCTAAACATATATTCGAGAATATTTTGTAATGATTTCTATAACAACCTAATGATTGCGAGCAAGGATATGGTGTTGGAAATATTGTTTTCATTGATTTCAAATACAGGGGGGACTACATATGTCTGAGATAAAGATTGCAAGATGGAGATTGTTGGAAATATTGTTTTTGGATTTTTGATGCTCAGCTTAGATACCCTATTTTTGAAGGAATTTTTATTCTGAATGCCTAGCTCAAATGGGAGAATCGGATATATTGTTTAAAATCTTATTCTGATACCTTTACAACAGTATATGGAACTCCCTCTAACTCCATAGGAATGAGGAGATATGAAATATCATGTCAGGTCAATCTAACTAGAAAGTAGAGATCAACCCAACCAATTTTACAAGTCGTCCCCATAAGTGAACACAAAAACACTACAAATACATGATAGATGTGTGCATTTTATTAGAATCCAAGAAATGAGAGAAAATTCAAGCGTGTAGAAGAGATTTGAGGTGTGCAAGAGGAGTTGGGGAGTATTTTTGGGGTCTAAAGGTGCGCAAGATGAGTTTTCTTGGAGTTTTAAGTACTTTGTGTATGAAGATCTTAGATTTCTACTTATACATGTCTTACTGAGTTGGTGCTCAGTTGAAGAGATTGGTGTCTCTAGTAGGTTGGTGCCTACATAATATATTGTTGAGTTAGTGCTTGGTTGAAGAGATTGGTGTCTCTATTAGGTTGTTTCCTACACAATATCTTGTTGAGTTGATGCTCAACTAAATATATTTGTATCTCTTGTAGGTTGGTGCCTACAAGATTTTATAAAGATAAGTTTTTGTGGTTTTCTCCTACAATGGTTTCCAAATTAAACATTGTGTATTGTGATTTGAGTTTACATGCTCTTATTGTCTTATAGTTAATGAATGATTGATGAATGTTCAATTAAAGTAAAAATTATCTTATATTGATTCCCCCCCATCTCAGTATAAGCATAAGTTCAACAATTGGTATCAAAGCAGGTTCTTTTGGAAGCAGTCTAACCATTAGAAGGAAAATCTTGGGAAAACACATAGTTATTCAAGAATAATTCCTCTTCATGGTCATGGATACAAAGTCTACTAATGTATAAAATGAAGACAATCAAAAAGAAAATTCATATTAAGAAGAATAAGACATTGATGGGGAAGTGAATCTTGAAGAAAAACTCGTTAATGCCTTAGAAGAAAGAGACAGAATTGGTGGAAAGAATAAAAAGCAGAAAGAGAAATTGCAGAAATATGAAAATAAGGATCATGATACTAATTAAATAGAAAAATCATTTATCATTTTGAAGACTCAACTAGAAGAGGCAAAAAGGATAGAAGAAGTTGTGAGAAGTCAGCTGAAAGAAAAGGAAGAAAATTGTGAGAAGCTAGAGGATGAAATTGTTTCCTTAAAAAAGGAACTAGAGAAAACAACTAATTAGTTGAGTAGAATCTTGAAGTTTGGAAAGAGTACTGAAATATTAGATAATATTCTTAGTTACTAAACGTCACCATTCATCAAGACAAGTATTGGCTATAATGAAAAACAATAGACTCTCGAGGGAGAAGCATGAACTAAAGTCACAAAACCATCAGAAAAGGAAAATGAAGAAAAGCCTAAAAACTATGATAATATTCTCAAAGGCTCCATCAACAATGAAAGCAACAATAGGAAAGGAAATTATTACTAGAAGGAACCTGATTCTTCTCACAATAACAACAAGAATGAGTTTAGAATTGTTGTTCCACCAAGAAGGCCTTTCACAACCTGGTACTAAAATCTCTTTCTTGGCTATTGTTTTCCTTGCAATATTTTTGGTCATAAAGCACTAGATTGTAAAGCTTATGCAAGAAATGATCATGTGAGAGATACAAATAAAGGTTCTTATAATGCCTCAAAGAATTATTATGTGAGCAAAAAAACTAGAAGTTCTCATGGGTTTGTTGATACAGACCATAATTCATTTTCTCTTCTACTTGATTACAATATTGAATTTTATAAGTGAAATAACTATGGGAACATAGTATGTGATTTTAGAAGCAACATAGTAAAGTCTCCTAAACAAAACATGGAAGAATATGTTATTATCGAGCATAGAGAAGAATACACCAAGGTGTGGAAAAGGAAGCAAGAAGAACCAAAGAAGCAATAATGTAGACTTGCAATGTATGCTCAAGATAAAGGAAGTCAATGGTACATTGATAATGGATGTTAAAAACAGATGATAAGGAATCAAAACAAATTTATCACCCTAAAGGAATAAAAAGAAGGTAGTGCTACCTTTGGGGATAATGCTTGTACAAGGATATTGAAAAAGGTAGTGTTAGTCTTGATAATGTAAAGACTAAAACAGAGAATGTCTTGTATGTTGAAGGGTTAAAACACAATCTTATGTGTCATTCAAATGTGTGATAAAGACTACAACCTCACATTTCATTCTAAAATATGTGAGATTAGGAAAGTAGATTCAGGAACATTAGTGGAAAATGAAAACAGAACCTCAAGCAATATATACATTCTCAATGAAGTCAAAGGATAAAAATGTTGTATGGGATAAGTAAACAAAATTTGGTTATGGCATGGAAGGATAGGTCATATAAACTTTGTGAATCTAGTAAAACTCAACAAGACACAAGCAGTAAGAGATATGTCAAGGATCTCAAAACCTACCAACACTATTTGTAAGCCATGTTAGCACAGGAAGCATACGAGAGTTAGTTTCAAAACAAAGGAGTACTCAACATCAAAACCATTGAAACTTGTACACACAAACCTCTGCGGGTCAACAAGAAAAAAAACTTTAAAAGGTGAGAGTTATTGTATGTTGCTTATTGACAATTACACAAGAATGAAATGGGTGAAATTTCTTAAAGAAAATTTTGAATCATTTGATAAGTTTAAATATTTCAAAGCCTTAGTTGAAAATGAGACTGATTTAAAAATCAAGTGCTTAAGATTATACATAGGAGGTGAGTTTACCTCTTTTGAATTTGATGAATTATGTGAGAATCATGGAATCAAGAGACATTTTTAGGCAACAAGGACTCTACAACAAAATGAAGTTGTAGAAAGGAAGAACATAATTGTACAAGAAATGGCTAGAACAATTTTGAGTGAATCCAAACTACCAGACACCTTTTGGAGAGAAGCAGTCAACACAATAATCTAGATTTTGAATAGAACACAAATTAGAGTGAACAACAACAAGAAACCTTATGAATTATGGAAAGGTAGACTAGCTATAGTCAAATACTTCAAAGTATTTGGGATAAAGTGTTATATAAAGAGAAATGAAGATAATTTAGGCAAGTTTGATTCCAAAATAGATGAAGGTATCTTTCTTGTCTATGCATCTAGAATCAAGGCCTACAAACACTACAACAAAAGACTGTGCAAGGTTGTAGATAGTATTGATGTAACAATGGATGAAGAAATACCTCAAAAAGAAAAGTCACAAAAAAATGAATATACATAGGAGAAAATCTACAAAGAATGACAAAAGGAAGAATAAGATGAAGAAGAAAATAAAGAACAAGAAGAAATAGAACCTCAATATCTAAAGACACCATCTAGATTTGTTCAAAAGCATCATCTAGAAAATCATATCCTTGGTGATATAGATATAAGAGTTGTTGGATCATGTTGTCA
>CBVK0100462036.1:0-12296 GCA_900067695.1 Picea abies
TTCTAAAACAGATAGCATCCATTATATAGGCTGACATGTAAAAGGCCACTGACTGTCTCTTTGCCCTAGCTGTCTTGTAGTTTGTAACCTCTGTGGTGATGTTGTCTGACAAAATCTTGTGCCAATTGAAGCTACACCCCTCTGAAACCTCTTCTAATAAGGGCGTCCATTCTGCACTAAAGTGGTTAGAGTCCTTTTTTCCATATAGTCTGCATAACATCATTACTAAATATCTCATATAATCATTCAATGAAGCAGTGGCATATATCCCCTGTGCATCGGCCCTAAATTTGTTTTCATCTATGACCCATTCTTTTATCATGTCTGGGTATGATTGGCCTCCTTGAACGCATTCTTTTTGTTGAAATGCGGCTAAAAACTCAGAATTTAAAGTATGCCTATGATTGGGTGATAACTTATACATTACTTGGATATGTTCGGGCCTAAATGAGCCGATGACCTCTCCTTGTTCGTTCAGTATGCTCCTTGTTGGAACGTCTACCTTATCCAGTGCCCAGATAATCATATCCGTATATGAAACCAGTCTAGGGCGTGCAGCAACTTTATGAAGGCCAGTGTCGGGGATATCTTGGAGATGATTTTCCTCACCATTATCCAAATATGAGAGTTCTTTTTCCATTTTTTTTGCAACTGTAGCCCATGATTTAATGTTGTGTATTACTCCAGCTGCATTAGTATCTGAGATGATGTCGCCTTCCGGTTGTTCTTCGGCTTTCTTTGAAGCCTTTTTGTGTGCCATAGTTGTATGTTCAGTAGCTCAGTGTTTAGTACTTCAACAACAAGATTCCAGAGCGAACAAAGATGCCAATGGTGCGGCAGCTCAAAGAAGGGGATAGACTCTGTGCGTATTTGAATACCTGTAGCAGAGCAAAATTTAGCTTTCAAATAATGTAAACGTTTCGAAACATTATTTCAAATATATTTTGAAATTCTCGAGATTTGTTCGTCTGTTATGAAATAAATGTAAAAGACATTCCCGATAATATGTATTCAGTGTTTGTACCTGAGCTTTTTCGATACTTTAAGATATGATACAAACTTGTCGAATCAAACAATTATCGCATTAATGACCATTTATTGAAGTTTTAAAACCTTAAACTTTTTTTGAAAAATTGATTAATTAACATTAATTTTGATTTGAATTGAAAGCACTTTCATCGGAGTTTCACAACTTTAGATGTTAAGAAAAAAAGTCGTCGTAAAACCCAGATCGCTGAAATCACGATAGATTTTTTAGTTAAAACCTCTTTTATTTCTTAATTAATCCAAATTATCTTTTCGTGATTTCGTTAATCAAGAAATCGGAAATCGGGAAATCGGGGATCGGGAAATCGGAGGTCATAATGATAAGTTTATTTGTTCTCGTAAAATCGCGAATCTCGATTTCCCGACAGGATTAACTTAAAGTTTTAAACCTTTTTTTTTTAAATTGGTTTAAGTAAATGATGAATTAATCATGGATTAACGTATCGGGAAATCGGGGATCGGGGTTTCGCGATTTGATTTGTATTGAAAATTGTTATTTTAAAACTGCGAATCACGATCTCCCGATATGGATTTAACTTTTCTTAAGTTTTATCATTAATGTTTATTTAAAATGTTATTTGAAACATGTTTGGGATATACGCTTGTTTAAATTTTGACCATTCTTTTTCCAAAAGTGAATCATAAGGCAATTCGAATTCATCAAAAATGAAATGTTTCATTTTTAAAGAATTTATATAATGCAAAGACTCAAAGATACCAAGAAATTATTAATCCTTAAGGTAAAAATCAGGATCTATTTCAACATAGGCTCCAACTGGGGACCTCGTCTCCCTGCGGGACGAGGAGAACATGTAGATTCAGTGCCTACAATGGGTGATGGGGTCAAAATTTTATCGCTGATAGACTGTTCAAATGATAAGAAAAATTACACGAACGAGTTCTGGAAATTTTTCCAAGACATATCACTTGTTGAAATTCAGTAATGGTCTTTTCCAAATTTTCCTTCCCATTCCAAAATTGAGTTAATATTGAGATGTTTAGGACAATCTTTAGAAGTTCGATAGCTTATTGAACATTCCAGCTTACATCAATCGAAACATAATTCATCAATATAAAGAACTGGGAAGCTCTATTTGACTTAAAACGAATATCCAGTTTTCGAAAAATTGATGACTAGAATAGATTATAGATAAGTATGACATCCTTACAGATACCTCAGACATTGCTTCACTGCCAGCAGGCCTATTCAGTACCCCGATGAAGTTATCTATCCCTTTTTACTGAATTTCCTTTCACCGCTTCGAGCGCTAATTTTATTTTTTAGACATTGCTTCACTGCCAGCAGGCCTGTTCAGTACCCCGGTGAAGTTATCCACTTTATAATTTCAGATGAGGGCAATCATTTAAATGAATTTCCTTTCATCGTCTATAGGACTAGATGGGGGCAATCAGTTATGAATTTCCTTTCACCATCTGTCTTATATTTAGCTCAGAATTATGAAGCGGGGGCAATCAATGATACTTAATATATCAGGGTTGGTGTTCTGTGTAAAATTTTATAACCAAGGTCTGTCCACTTGTTTTGATTATTCTAGGTCAATGTTTCTCAACCTTCAAAACTTCCTAAGTCAGTAGAGAAAAAGGGGAAACATTTTCAAGGGATTTCCTTTTGAGCAAGCTAAAGAGTTCAAACAAGTTGTTAAACGACTTAGGATATACAACTTTAATCTCAAACTTAACCATTTTTAGTCAGAGAGAGAAAGATGGATATTGACCTATCTGAACTCAATCATTTGATAAATTTTCAATTAAATACAAAATTTCTTTAATCTTTCGGGCACATGGCTCAATAACCAAATTTTATTTTAAATAGTCTTATATAGAATTGTTGAACTCATGTATACAACACGCAGAAAGTATGTATTTACAGATTTGAGATATAACTGCACAGGAAAGCAGGGCATTTAGTCTTATGTCTTTGAAGATACGAAGATTAGACCGGCTTTTGGACGACTTCTCAGGCAAAAACTATCTCAGAGATGCAAAATTATTTTATTTATATTTTTATGCTTCTACGAAATTTTATTTTTTGACATAATCATTTTTTATTTTTTAACAAGTTAGGAAAGAAAGTTGTATGTACACATTTATTTTTTAAAAAAATATTTTTATTTTTTATTTTTCTATTTTTATTTATTTATTTATTTTATCTTTTATTTTTTTTTATTCCATGTAATGTTTTAAGAAATGTGCATTAACAGGAGCGTTAAGAACCTTACCATCTAGATTTTCCAGTAAAAAAGAGTTGTTACCTTTAGAAGATGATACTTTAAAAGGTCCATACCAGATGTGATCAAATTTACCATTTTTACCGGAATCTTCCTTTCGAGCGTCCCACCTTAGAACTAGATCTCCTGGAAGAAAGTTTCTGTTCTTAGCCTTGCGGTCAAAAAGCAGCTTCATATTACCCTGGTATTTCTGTAGTTTTTCGTCTATTTCGTCCCTGTGCTGCTGGACTTCAATTAACTGGTTTATCCTTCTGGTCAGAGGGTTTGGCTCTTCTTTTTCATCCTGCCACAGCTTCATTACAGGAAGTGCTAATTTTATGGGTAATACCACATCTGTACCATAAACCATCTGAAATGGTGATGTACCAATAGATTTCTTCGTTCCTATTCGATTTGCACATAAAGCATACTTTAAGTGTAAGTGCCAGGATTTCTTATTTTCCTTTAAGACCTTTTTAATTATGCTGATCAAACTCTTATTAGAAGATTCAGCCAATCCGTTTCCTTGCGGATAATATGCTGTAGAATGTCCCAGTACAATGTTATATTTTTGACAGAAACTGATCATCGCCATGGACTTGAAATCTTGAGCATTATCTGTCACTATTTTTCTAGGACATCCAAATCTTGCCAATATGTTTTCTTCCAAAAATTCTATAACCACCGAGTCGGTGGCTTTCCTGGTAGGAATGGCCTCCACCCATTTGGTGAAGTAATCTGTGGCTGTGAGAATCCACCTATGTTGGGCGCTTGAATGTGGATTTATCTCACCTATGAAATCAAGCCCCCATTGGTGGAAAGGTGCTTCTGTTTTGATGGGAACTAATGGCATAGCTGGTAACTTCTGTTTTCCTGTGAAAAAATGATAGGGGTCATAAGCCCTTACCTTGGCATTTACATCAGGGAACAACTTGGGCCAATAATAACCAGCCCTTAAAATTTTGTATGCTGTAGCTCTCCAAGCGTGATGCCCTCCACAGACCCCTTCATGAAACTGACTAATGACTTCCTCTGTCTCTGATTCCACCAAGCAGATTAAGAGGAAACCAAGTGGATCTTTCCAGTATAAATTTTTATCAGAAATGCAATATTTGACTGCATGTAACTTCAACGTTCTAGCTTTGGAAGCTGACAATTCATCTGGAGATTTCAAAGTCAAAAGATATGTTAATATATCTTTATACCAATTAGATGAAATGAATTTGTCTTCAATCTTGTTTTCAATTATTTGATCGTCAATCTCGTTCATATCTATCCAATCTTCTTCTTCTTGAGCACTGTTCATACCAAGAGCTCGGAAATTAGATTCAGCTAGCAGTCTAGCTAAACCCTATCCTTTAACGAATTTGGTTGGCTTCACCTCCAAGTCAAATTCTTGTATTTTTGCAAGCCATCTACCCCTCTTACCGTCACTGTCTGCTTGTACTAAAATATCCTTCACAGCGTTGGTAGGTACATATGCAATGATTTTGGAATGTAATACGTAAGTTCTAAAAGCCTTTAGGGCTTTGACCATTGCGTAAGTTTGCTTTTCCATTATGTTGTATTTCAGCTCAGCGTCTCGGAGGCTCTTACTGAAAAAGGCAATGGGTTGCTCATAACCCTCCTCGTTCTTTTGTAGGAGGACAGCAGCCAATGTATGTTCTGAAGCAAATGAAAAAATGAAGAACTCTTTGAGATAGTCTGGACTAGCCAGTACCGGAGCTTCACTTATAACTTTTTTAATGTCATCAAAAGATGCCCTTGCTTCGGTCGTCCACTTAACTTCGTTGTTCTTCCTGAGCATATCTGTGATCAGTTTAACAATTTCAGCAAAGTTAGGAACGAATCTTCTCAAAAATTTTATTTTTCCTAGAAAGGATTGAATCTCTTTAACATTTCTAGGAATAGCTAATGTTTCGATGGCCTCTACTCTTTTCGAATCAATTCTTATACCATCTCGGGATACTATATGACCTAATAATTTGCCCTCCTGCATTGTGAAATGAGATTTTTTTGGATTTAATGAAAGACCATACTTACGACACTTTTCGAAAGTTTGTTTTAAATGAATAAGGTTATATTCATCTGATTTTGAAAACACAGTAAGGTCATCCAGATAAATAACTATGAACTTATCTCTTTCACCGACAAAGGCAATATCCATTGCTCGTTGAAATGTTGCTCCTGCGTTCATTAATCCAAAAGGCATTTTATCATACATAAAAGTACCCCATGGAGTAGTGAATGCGGTCTTTTCCCTGTCAAGTTCATTAACAGCAATCTGGTTATATCCTGAAAAGCCATCAATCATGGACATCCTAGTAGCCCCTACTACTTTTTCCAGCACATGATCCATTTTTGGTAGAGGGTAGTTGTCTTTAAGAGAAGATTTGTTTAAATTTCTAAAATCAATGCATAATATGATCTCTCCATTTTTCTTTCTTACTGGTACTAAATTGGCAACCCAATCAGAATATCTCAAAGGGACAATAATTTTAGCATCTAAAAGTTTTTTGACTTCTTTTTTGATGACAGGTAGTAAGATTGGGTTGAACTGTCTGAGTTTTTGCTTGAAAGGTTTGACACCTGGTTTAAGAGGGATTTTATGTTCTATCACTGAGGTGTCATAAGTTTTTAAGTCTTCGTAAGACCATGCAAATACATCTTTATATTTTTTCAATAATTCTGTATATTTGTTTTTATTTTCTATTGCCAAAAATTTAGATAATTTGACGTTTTTTGGATTATTTACAGTTCCTATGTTACAGTCTTCAACCTCTTCTGGTTGAGGTTGCAGAGTGGACTTAGAAGGCATGTCATCTTTATTGAAGATTCTTTCCAAAGGTATTAGACCCTTGGGGATTTGATTATTTTTCAAAACAAGCACCCGATGATCAGCTATTTTGTTATGGAACTCCTTTACGTCTTCACCTTCCTGCATGATCCAAAAAGGATCGTTTTGATTTTCCTGATCATAATAAGTTTCTGAAAACTCATCTACAGATTCAAGGAACTTTCTGAGTTGTTCATCATCTTCGAAAACCTGCCAATGTTGTACATTATCAGGTATGGAAGGTCGATGTCTCATTTGAATATGGTATTTCAAATTAAAAGACTCTGGGGGGTCAAATGCCAAAGCAGCTTTAGCTAAGGCATCGGCTTGTTGGTTTTCAAATCTGGGAACAAAATGGAAATTCACAAAAGTGAAGAAATTTTCAACTAAATCCCATACATAGTTTCTATAGGTCTTCAATCTAGGGTGCTTCGCTTGGTATTGTTGGTTTACTTGTCTTATGATCAATTCGGCATCCCTGAACACTTCAATATTTTTAATCTTCATTTTCCTTGCAGCTTCTAAACCAAGTACTAAAGCCTCGTATTCATATACATTATTAGTACAGTCTATATACCACTGGAGCCTATAAGAAAAGGGTATAACAAATTGATCATCAGGGGCGATAAGGAGTACTCCGGCCCCGGCTCCATGATAGGAGGAAGCTCCATCGAAGAACATTTTCCATGTACCGGTATTATATACATTTTCTTTTATTTCATTTTTTTGAACTTTTCCTTCTGTATCTTTATCATCTACTTCTATCTCAAAATCATCATCTAGTGATAAAATACAATTCCCTAAATCTTGATCTGCGATATATACAGGGTGATTTTTTGGGTTTTTGGGGTCGCTCACAGTAAAGGCCATCTGAGTTTCCTTGTATAAACGAGTGAATTGTCCTCCAAAAATAGGGATGGTCACGTAAGTCATGTATAACTGGATGGATCCTCCAAGTTTAGCACCCCAAGATCTGGATAGTAGCATTCCATATTTAGGTGGAATATCTGCAACTACTACATCCATGAGGATGCTTTTAGAGGGTATCTGGGCCAAGTTAACTACGAGGTCTTTGATTATTCCGATGCATTTAACTCTCCTAGAGTCAAAAGAGTACAAATCACCATATGGCCTAGTGACTTCACGACCAAGTTTATCCATTATTGCTTTGGGCATGACATTATGTGACGCTCTAGAATCTAACATACAATTGTGTAAAAGGTGATCAAAAACAGTAAGTGTGATGTAAAAAGGTGCTACTGTGTCTTTGGGACCTTCTATGTGCAGACCAAAAGATATGATAGGTCTATCATCTTCCAAGTTAATTGAGTCCGCTTGACTTTCCTTTTCAGGGAAATTTATCATTTTAGCTATTTGTTTCCGGTATACCGGATTCTTGGCCAATTCGACAAGCGTGATAGGAATTTTAATCTTGTTTATTTCGTTTTCTAAGTTAAAATTTCCTACGGCCTTGTCATTCTCAATCTGTGGGGCTTCCATAATATTTTTCTCAGTTTTCCGTTGTGATGCAACCTTATTTTCTTTTACAGGTTTTTGAATATTTACAGGATCTAATTGTACAGGATTATCTGTTATATTTTTGTTTGCAGACTGTTTATCTGCAATTTTAGGATTTTCCTCATTTGTATCATTTCTAAGCAAAACCTTTTTCACTTGATCATTAGGAATATTTTTATTTCTGGACCTTAGATTATATCTTCCCTACAAGTCAACGATGATGTTGTCTGCAACACTTTGATATGCATGATCATCGGTTGCATGATCATTAGATGCATTAGTGTTGACCGCATCCTTTGATTTACTTTCCTTTATTAACGATGCCTCATAATCTTGTTTAGACACATAGGGGTACCTATTATCGTCACCAAGACAATCAATGTCTTCATCCAGCTGTTCAAATTCACCAAAATCCTCTTCTCCAATATAATCTTCAGTTTTAAAAGGAGCTTGAACTTTCTGATCTTCATTTTTTATTGTTTTATGTGGTCCTTGTGGCTCGGGATTTTTTCGGAAATCCTTTCTGGGAAAATTATCCCTTCTAGGTTTTTCTAATTCCATTTTAGAAATTTTATTGGATAGTTGTTGGATGACTCTAGCCATTTCATCTATTTTATCTCCAGTATATTTCCCTGGCCCTGAAGGTCCACCTTGGTCTTTAAATTTTTTGTTCTCTTTATTTATATTTTCTGTCTTTGCTTTTAATTTTCCAGATGCCATCATATTAGATTCGATTTCTACAACATCATCTTTCATCTTAGGAAGATCTAATGACCATCTCTCCCTCAACAATAAAGCAAAGTCGGGATCGAAAGCTCCAGCATAAGTTACTTTAGCTGAAGGTTGGGAAGGCTTAACTTGAGCTGGAATCTTGTTATAAAGTTTGTTAAATCATTGTGTAAACTCCAAAATAGATTCAGAATTTTTCTTTTTAAGTGCTCCAAATTCTGTTAGGTAGTAGAGGTGATCTTTTCTCTCACCCCATTGTCTAATGAAAGCACTTTCCAGCTCTTCATAAGATCTCAACAACCCAGCTGGTAAAGATCTAAACCAAGTTCTTACCTGTCCTTCGAAGGTTTGAACCAGTAATCTGGAATAAACATCTTCGTGTTCTATTCCAAGAATGTCCGCGAATTGATCGAAGAAATTGATATGTTCTTGTGCGGTTAGGTCACCCTCCCCTGTAAATTTGGGGAGGCTCTTCATATAATTTTCAGGTAAATCATGAAGAGCGGCAGGAAGAACTAAAGGAGCATACCTAGCGGCCACTTTAGCGAAAATTACAGGTACTGGTATTTGATTCCCTCCACCTCCGCCACCTCCTCCACCTCCTCCAACATTTTGTCCCTCCATGGTTAGGTTTCGACTTGGAGTTGGGACGGTGTTTGGAGAAGATTCTTGGAAGATAGGAGACGAAACTTCGGGAAAAGAGAATGATTCAAAAGATGGTGGTAACGAAAGTGATCGTTCAAAAGATTCAGAAGAATTTGATTTTGTAAAATTAGATTGATCTGAAGTAAAAGTTGATAAAAGGTTTTGTTTAAAATATTTTCTTGATTTTAGAATTTTCTCCGGATTTGAGACTGGCGAGGTCTGTTTGGTATCCGGATTTTTTCTGGTATTTTTTCGGCTACTAGCCAGTTTATTAGATGTGGAGTCGCCAAGTGAAAGATGATTAGCCTTATAAAATTTTCTGCTCTTGTTCACTATCAAGGACAGAAAGTGTCAATGTCGTTCTACCCATGGAATTAATTCGTTACTTCGCTCCCTGGAAACGGTGCCAAAAAGATGTTGTTCCAGAGTTTGTGTTTTAAGGCTATAAAACACACCGTCTAGGCATCCAAATACGATAACACTTTGAAAACAAAGAAATAGAGAAAACTAGATCAGAGTCAATCTCTCAATTGTCTCTGTCTTGCCTCCCGTTGTTCCTGGAAGGTTATGTCACGTTCAATCACTGCCCACGATCTTTCTAACTCGGTTCTATTTGTTGCAGTCTGTAAGATAGTGTTAAATAGGTTCAATGCAATGCTGGTTTGATCTTGTAAATCGGGTTCTACGTTTGGTTGTCTACCATTAGGGACTGTCATGGGTGATTGGTTTTTTATATGTTTGTAAAAGGGGGTTTTTATAGATTTGTTACTTCAGACATTCAGGGGAGATATTGATAAAACAACTTTAAAACTTAAAACAGAAAAGTAAAGACACAATCAAGGCCGTTTCCTGGTTCAGTGATAATTATGAAATTGTAAACGATGAAACATAACACAAAGAAATATAAGGCTTTAAACAAGAAAGAATCCTATATTTCCGTTAACAATAATGAAAGAAACGCAGGTTTTCTAACAAAAGAAAATATTAAGGAACAGAAGGTTACAGGTCTTAAAATAACATAACACAGAGAAATATAAGGCTTTAATCAAGAAAGAATCCTATATTTCCGTTAACAATAATGAAAGAAACGCAGGTTTTCTAACAAAAGAAAATATTAAGGAACAGAAGGTTACATGTCTTAAAATTATTGAAATAATTCCAGAGGAAAAACTGTAACACATTCAACATCCAAACCAATTTGATATTATAAACAACAATTGCATACAATTCCAAACTGATTCACTTGCTAGAAATATACAATAAGAAGAAGATTTAACAAATGAAAGTAGACAAAGGAAGAAACATAGTCACTGAATGACAAGATCCAGAATCTTGTTGTGAATAGTATTCTGATAAACTTTAAAGCTGATCGTACAAGATGGTCTTTTTCCCAAAATTTTTGAAGCCCTGTTTCAGCCTCTCGAAATTATATTTATACATTTCTGTCCAAAATTTCCGTTGGTAACTAACCAACTTCCTAATCTTTCGGTTGCATAAACTAATGTCAACCGTTTATAATTTATTAAAAATACTAAAAATAAAAGTATGCACAAAGTTTTAATGCTGAGTCAAAGGACTTTCTTTATCTGCTTCAGATTCTTGAACATGTTTCTCTAAAAAGTTCACCAAGGCCTTAGGAGCTTCAGGTATCTCATTTGCTTCAAATGAGAAGAAATTCCTTTGTAATTCTGGCAACTGATTTGCAATTGCTTTCTCTGTAGACTTAACTTTTTCCAATTTTGAACTGGAAGCTATCATTAGCTTCTCGATTTCCGCCATATTGACTATTTTGATATTTGAGATTTCAGCTTTCTTCTCTTCCAGTTCTTCATCTGCCTTTAGTAGATACCTGTTAATGTCAATTTCTCCTAATGAATCGGATAGACTATCTGTCCCGATATGTGTCGATTCTTTCTCAATGAAATCAAAAATCTTTTGGCAATTTTCATTGACATTTTTTGTGATCCTTTTATAACCTTCCAAGTTGGTTTCCCAAACCTTTATCATTGCATCTCCTTTCAACTGCTCTGAAATGGACAACTTCTGTGATTTTCCAATTTCTTCCTTTTGTAAAGCAGTGAGTATCTTTTGGAAAGAATTTCTTACCGTTTTAGCTTCCCTTTCTTTTTGCACTGCTTTTTCCATTGATCTCTTGGATTCTTGAAAATAACTCTGGATGATTTCCAGATTGCAAGATACCTTTTGTTGTTCCTCCTTGATATTAGCATATATCTCTGATGCTTTAGTCTTGAATTGGTCTATTCCAATCACTTGGTTAGTGATCGACATGATCTTGTCTTGCAGAGATTTATTTTCGTTTCCCAGTTCCTGCACTTGTTCTTGGGTAGTTTGGATCATATGTTTTGCTTCAGTTAAATTTTCATTTAACTTTTGAATTTCCTGGATATCTTTGAGCCTGGCTTGCTCAAGGCCTTTTTGTATTCCCCATCCAACCATTTTTTCATTTTCTTTAAATCTGCCCTGTAGCTGTGTAATTTCCCGATCTTTCTGCTCCATCATAGTGATTAAATTTCCTACAGAGTACATATTTGCCGATGCTATGGCCCCCATAGTCCCTGCTAACTCTGTAGCAAATTCACTTTCTTTTAGCTTCTTTCCATCAATAATGATTTTGTGTTTTTTAACCATTCTTTCACCTACAGGATGTAATTCCTGTTTCAAGATAGCCTTTCGCTTTTTGCTGAAGAAATAGTTAGATGAAGGGATTTCATCTCTACTGTTCGGCTCCAAATCACTTACGTACAAACTTCCTTCATCAGGCATCCCAAAAGTAGCCTGCAGTGGGGTTAATGCTATAATGGGACTGCCCAGTTCTTTTGAAACTGTTCCCCCGACGGTTTCTGGAATGTCATCAAGGTCTATTGGGTTTGTCTGTACTCCTTTTCCTTTTTCTGCCTGTTTTTCTTTGACCTGAGAGTCCTTTGTATTCTGAGGGGGTACCTCAGAACCTTTTGATTTATCTTTACCACTTGCATCATACTGAATGATGGTCTCAAAACCAGGAGGAATGGTTTCTGGTGCTTGCTCCGATGTTGATACTTCTCCCTGCAAAATTTTTGGTAAACACTATTTTCTATTTCTTTGGAAAGATGCAAATCCCACCTGTGCATCAGGTGACAAGATTTGCACCCTACTCTGAACTTCCTCGTATGACTTGGAATTTCTGAAAATATCATCATAAAATGAATCTTCATGTTTATATGCTTTCAACCCACATTGTGCAACATGCCGATTGATAATTTGATATGGATCATGTTTCCTATGTTCTATAT
>CBVK0100462037.1:0-12295 GCA_900067695.1 Picea abies
TTTCTTTAATTATCTTCAGGGCTTACATGTAATTCCTTCTTCAATTCACTTTGTCATCTTCAAAAATTCATTTCTCCTCAACCATGAGGATCCACATGATGTTCCACATACCACTGGAAACAACATGATGTATACTATCCATCCATGGGTGTTGTATTTGCATGTGCATTTTCCTTCATGTCCAAATACCTTCATCAATATTGCGGTCCAAAACCCATGACTAGGGTTGACATCAATGACAACAACCAATCTTCCAATAGTTTTACTGCTGATATATATTGTCATTCATTACTGCAAATTAGGGAAAACAAGCCTAGATTGCTAATCCAACTAAGAAATTACATTGCAAAGTGGTTTTCCTTGTGTCTCGGGAAGGTACCAACTTCTAGGAAATTCATCCAAGGCTTTGAAAAACTCAAGACAACCTAAGACTATTTATAAACCTTCCATTTCCATCTAGAATATTGACCTTTAGGGGCTCCACTCTTTCCATTTATGTTTTCCCCCTCCATTCCCCCTAGGCTCACCGTGATCGCCTCCCTAGAGTGACATAGTCACCCTTGAAGCATGATACCTATATCGAGGTGACATTGGGTATAGTTCCATTAAGTTGTCATCACTTGGTGGTTGGGTCAGGATTTTCCCAACCTAGAACTTGTGCGATAACAAATACCAAGTCTTGTCCTTCTCATATTTTATTTTGTTTCATTTTATTTTCTTGGAATTATAAAAACAAGAGGAGTACCACCTCTCTAAAAATGCAGGGGGATTCATATCCTTGCGAGGTTGACCTTAAGATCATAAAACAACCTTTTAGATCAACATTTTGGTGACCATACTGGGGAATGGTTTATTTTCAATATATCTGAGGCTTTGTATCAGATCTAATTGAAGAACCAAAATCTCCATGTTTCAAAGTTTCAAAAATAAAATTTAAGAAGACTACTACTTGTCCTAGATGCACTAGATTTATAAAAAGATTGGCCAAATATATTGGAATGACCTCAAAAAGAGCCAAGAACCATCAAATATTTTGGATACTGCATTCATTGGTGATTCCATTCAAAAAATCCTAAACTCCCTGGCAACTCTATTGAAAAGATTCAAGAAACTCAAGAAAATCCTCATGGCGACTCCACCAAATAAATTCATTCATATTGTAACACTACTTTCCCTTCTTCATCAATCCCACCATTGGATTTACAATACTAAAAAAAACAAAGAATTATGCAAAGAAGGAGTCAATTTCATAGAACTCCTTTAAATCTGCCTGAAGTCTTTTTTCAGATGCCTAATATTCCTATTGAAATTTTTTTCACATTTTTTGGGAATACTTCAGAGGATGCAGAGAAACACTTGTTTATATTCAAAAAAACATGTGATGTTTTCAATCTCCCTAAATACAATGTTACATGTCTATTATTTTTACAAACTCTACGTGGGGATGCTATTGAATGATACTATTCATTTCTACCTGGGACAATTACCAGTTGGAATGTGTTGGAAACCTCATTTGCTGAAAAGTTCATCCCAAGAATTCACTCATATGCCATTTTTTATTCTTTCAATGTTGCTGCCCACCCACCCTCTCCCATATGGATTCAAGACAATGGAGTGAATGATTTGGAAGAAAATCTAATCAAAGAATGAAATTTTTTTCTTCTAGTCATATAACGGAAAATAAAAATGAGAATTCCAATTTTCAAGTGCAATATTTCAGCCTCTCATATACTCCATATGAGGATTCTTTACGCAACAAGTTTGAAGTTGAAATTGAGGAGCCTCCACCAAATACACAAGTAGATTTTAGCCAACATACTCATATAAAAGATGTTGTAATAGATGATGAAAAGTCACAAGAGCATTGGAAACAAGAACAATTGGTGGAAGAAATTAATCTTGAGAACAACGATGGGAAGGATTGTCATTGTATAAAAGAAGAATTATTTCAAGACATAGTTGATGAATCAAGAATCTTAGATGTGGTCAATGGTAAGAAAAATGATGAAAGTGTTTCCAAATTGGAAACTCCTTATTCAACCCAAGACGATAGCATTCTTGAGCAACTAAGAATTGATTTTATCGAAACATGGTTTCAAAGTGTTGTTGGCCAAACAATGTCATCAGATTCTCAACACATCTTGTTCGGTTTTTCTCTAGCACACTTTGAACACACCCCTGAATCTTTGGTACCAGTCATGATATCTTTCATAAGTCTGAAGTTCAATTCACATATCAACTGGATGCTTGAATGGCTCCACTGGAAATCTACCTACACCTAAAAGTGTCCCTTTCTTTCAAGTAGCATAGGGTAAATTGATATGGTTTGTACATAGTTTGTTTTTGTAGTCAAAATTTTGCACAATAAAGCATTTTCTAAATGGAGAAAATGTTTGCAAATGACTCCATATCCCAATGGAGAACGCAACCAAACTAGGATTTTGGATTCTCAACAACCCACAGGGGTCACTTTCCCACAATTGGAGCCAGATGTTGATCAAGACATTTGATCACCTAGATTTCTCGCTCTTGGAATAATAATAAAAAAATCCATATTAGAAGAAGGATATTTTGAAATATTATCAGTTCATAGCGTAGCCCTCAGTCTCAACATCATCACACATTTTATAGATTAAAAATACAAGTTTGTATGCTCAAGATATCCATGTTTTTGTTCAATCGCCCAAAAAGCGATTTTCCATGTGCAACACACTTAATTTTTATCAGAGCTAAGATTTTCTTAGAATCTCAATTAGAACTCTTGGAAACACACTTAGTCTCATTTTATTGGTTCTTCATGTCATAATTTGTCTCATATTCTATGCGGGATCACTCACCCAATTTCCCTTAGTCGTATTTCTCATTTTGGTGTGGACCTCCTCACCCTTTCTCCATACATCTCTAGGTCTGTAGTCCCACGTTCTACAAAATGACCCTCTCACTTCCGTGATCCACATAATGGCATTGTCTCATACTTAGCTATTTTTCATTCTTTCCACTCTACTCTCCGTCCTCACTATTCTCCATACGTAACCCATTTCCATACTTAGTTATCCACTTAGTTCATTTTCATAATACCCACGACTTAGTTATTTTCTTAATTCATTTCCACATTATTTCCATAATTCATTTTTATTTTCCATTTACCATTTTCCATTTCCATTTCCAATTTCCATTTACCATTTTACTTTTCCTATTTCCATTTTCCATTTTCTATATTTTCACAATTTCTACATTCATTTCCATAATTCATACCATATCTGCATTGGCTAATATGGTCATTTTTACCATTTTCTATCCTCTCACCTACCTTCTTTACCTCCTCACTCCCGTAACTCCACAAACCCTACATTTATTTATGTCCTATCCTAAGTTTCTTCCCCCTTTTCATGGACCTACCATACTAGGATATGTGGTGGTGACATGGACATATCCTCAAATGACATGTGGCAGTGAGGTCGACCAATACCATAATGACACATGGAGGTGACATGGACCAACCCACGGGTGACACATGGCGATGACATGAGCACTAATCAGGTTATGAATGGGCTATGAATGGACACTGACTGGGTCATCAAAATTTTATTAATTCATGAAATTTTCCTAAGGCACTAGAGCTACACCAAACCCTCTATAGTATTCTTTGTTCCACATGAGTACTATGGTAAAATTTTCATTATAAACACTTAAAAAATCTTGACCACAATGCATGTGGGATATCATTTTAAAGAAAAAGTAGAAATTTTAATGGAGTGGAAGAAATTAGATCAAGGGCTAAGATTAATCCGTGATTTAGATGAACGTCTGTTGAACGGTGAATTTATGGAAGCCATAACTCAATATCCGAGTGTCCGTTTGGGAAAATTTTACCTTTTTGGAAAGATAATTTGATAAGGAAGATGATGGAACATGTTTCAAGAGGAGAAATTGGCCATAACCCTCCCAAAAAATTGAAATAACAGTCAACTATTTTCTCATGGTTTGATGAGAGATTTGTTTGCAACCTCAACTTCCCGAACTCATATCTTGAGATCCAGAAGTCCAAATTGTGCTCAGGAGGACTCGTTCAAAATTTGCGATGATGAATATTACATATAGAATGTTTTCAATCACTGAAAAGGAAACTACATCACTCATAAAATTAAAACACAATGTTCTTTTGTTAAAGGCAGTCAAGTTAAAAAAATTGAAAATAAAGTTTATTAAAGGAATAAGTGGGCTCTACTTGGAGGCACAAATTTCAATGACATAAAGTCGTTAATGAAAATCTAATAAATCATTAATCAAAAATGGTTTACTCCAAAAGGAATTATGGAAGAAAGGAAAACCCTAACTACTTCAAGAACAATTAGAGTAGTTATGCCACCTCAACCACAACATGTACCTATAAAGGAACCAACTACAAGAAAGTGAAGGTTACAATATTTTTCTATCACAGTGAGTCAAAAATTAACTCTACCCTTTCATTTTTTCCTTTTTTCCATTTTTGCTACAATAATTTATCATCTTTCCTTTGTCTTCTCAGTATTTTGTGGGATTCAGGATGATTCTTGGTTGTCCTTCTCTTCCAGGTCTTTTCATTTTATGGTTTGCGGGAGCCCAATTCCAATCCTCTTTAAAGGGTGAATGCATTTTATTTTCTTTAAAGACATTTCCTTTTTTATTTAAAGACTCATTATTATTTTTGAGACTCCAAGAGAGATACTTAGTATATTACATTATTGTATTCTAAAAGACTTTGATCAGAAGCTTGAGTTACCCAATGTTTTATGTTTCATAATTTTTTTGGTGCTTTATGGAATGATAATTTAAAGCTCTCTTTTATTTCTGGTCCAATTTCCATTCTCTCTATTTGTGGTATTGTTAAATGCTATGATGAATTGTTGTGATGGATATATCAGTTCTATATATTATGTATGCATGTTAACCTATTCACATTGTAAATATTATACATATGTGTTTCTTTTAAAACACATGGTCCCAAATCTCAGGTGTTGTTTTCCTTGAACGTGAATTTCAATGTAAATACAAAGTCTAGTCCTTCTCATATTTTATTTTGTTTCATTTTATTTTCTTGGAATTATAAGAACAAGAGGAGCACCACCTCTCTAAAAACACAGTAGTATTCATATCCTCGTGAGGTTGACCTTAAGATCGTAAAAGCATGTTTCTTGTAACATGTTTACCTTTTGTGGGTTGAGTAATATACCAACAATATCACCTTTACTTAAATTTTTGAGGTATACATATATTAAAATACCTTTTTTTTTTATAAATATCATACACTACTTCACTCTCAAAGGTGAGAAAACCTATCATAACTAACTTGGGAGTGAGGATAGCCACCATTGGCTACTATTTGTGAATGTGGGCTAAGTCAACACTATTTTTCAAGGAAAATCATGCCACATGAAATGACCTATTGGTTGTCCATAAGGGGGCATACGTTTTCTATTGCCAAATGCCTCTAGGTCTTGGTCCATTAACTTGTTTCATTAAATTTGAGGAAGTTGATCTCTTAGCCAATCAAAAGCAATTTTAGGTCTTACTCCAGGACTAAAAGGTGGTTTCAACCTACACAATGTCCACAACAAATTCAATGTCCCTTGTAGTCATCACCAAGACTACGTCCAATGAGATCATATACTTTATAATAATATATAGCTTTAATCTCACACATGAAGCTAAATACTACCCCAGTTACAATTTAACCTTTTACCTAAAAGAAAGCCTACACTATTTATTTATGAAGTCTAAAATATTAAAAACCATTATTATATATGTTACTTATCTGTGCAGACTAAAACATTAAAATTTTTATTATATTTATGTTGAATAATGTAAATTAATATCACTGGTTAAGAAATTCATGATTATATACTTTCAGTAATCGACCTTGTCTTAAAAGTATATGGGTCCACTGAATATGTGTTATGAAATGTATTTTACAATGTGATGGTATTATGAAATGTACTTTACAATGTGATGGTGCAAAAATGTTCTTATGATTTGAATAATCATTTTAGATTCTTATTAAAAAAAATTCCTCTATATTCTTACTTATTAGAAACAATTTCTTCTAAAAATTGAGTTATAAATTATTGTTGGATCATGTTGTCATTGATGTCAATGGTTTGATTGATTGATGTCAAGTGATTGGTTGATTGATTGATGATTGATATGTATTATCCTTGATGATAATGATAGATGTCAAGTGGAAACCAATTGATGAAGATGGATTAAGATGCATAGATGAAGATGGATCAATGAGTTGTCATTGATACATGATGAAGATGGATTCTTTGATATATTATGCATAGTTTGATGACTTATTATTGTCTTGTCATGATTAATAAGGTGCACAAATGGATGAACTCCAAAGTGGTCCCCTTATGGTGAAATCCCTTACGGGAAGACACTTTACAGATTGAGTTATCCTAGAAGAATGGTTGGAGGACCTATGTTTGTATGTCGAATAATGAGATGAAGATCAATTAATTTGTTGGTGAAACTATCCTAGATGGACAGTGCTTGTCATGCCATTTATCGTGGTATGTGGAATGTCACATAACGCCTCACGGTTTGAGAGTTATGGCCTTACGAAGTTGGAGGACCCCCATATGAAGGCTTGAAGCCCCCAAGGTCAAAGAAGTCAAAGTGACATAAAAGAAGAAATCATTATTTAAATGATAAAGTAAAGTGACAAAGTCAAGGTGGATTATTTAAATAATAAAGAGAAGTGACAAAATTAAGAAAGATTATTTAAATGATAAAATAAGGTGACAAAATCAAGAAGAAATATTTAAATGATAAAGTATTGGAAAAATTTCTATTTATTGAAAGTGGTTAACCCTAAAATAAGGAAAATGGGTTAAGTGACCTAGAGGATGAAAGTACAAATAATATAGCTACAAACTCTTGCAAAGCATCATTTTTGTGGATCAATGGAGAGCTTCTTGTGAGAATATCTTTTGGAGTATTGATGGAGAGATTCTTGTGAGATAATTTTTGGTGTGGATATCTTGAGCATGATTGGAGATCTATTCTGAGGAAGAGAGCATGATTGGAGATCTATTCTGAGGAAGAGAGCATGAGGAATATCTCATGGATGCATTGAAGTTCTGACAAGTCTAAGATCATGATGGAAAAATTCTCGGAATTACAGAAAAACCTTATTTTCTGGTGCATACACAGGTTGTCTGTGCATAGGGTGTGTATACGCAAGCTGTCAGTGTACAAGGTGCGTACAATACACAAGATGCCAATGTATAGGGAGCTGCCAGTGTACACGATGCGTACAATACACAAGATGCCAATGTATAGGGAGCGTACAGTGGAAAAACTCATGGACATTTGTGGTTGAGCTGATGACAAGCTGTTGAAGACTGAAGCAGGTTCCAAATTTGCACTCTATGGGCTCAGATCTATCACTAAGACACTGGTATGGTTACATTATTGTTTTGATGGATAGAATTGCTTATTGTGTTGTGAATTCCTAGGGAATTCTTGGTATGATTGCTATGATGTGGTTTATGTTGGTTGATGGAGTGAGAAACACTCTTATGATTCAGTACTGATATGATGGCCATAGTATGTTGATTGTTTATGCATGATTGAGTAGCATTCATATTGATTGGTTGTGGAGCATGAGTAAGCTATTGGAGAGCTTGGATGTATTGTGACTGACTGGTGGTCAGTTTGGACAATGAGTAACAAAAGAAAATGATAAATTGGTTGCAGAGGATATGATTTGATCTTGAAGGATAAACCCTAATAGCTCAAAAGGTATACGCAAGCTGTAGTACTACTTGGGAGTGTATACGCAGGCTGTAGTACTGCTTGGGTGTGTATGCATGCAGGTTGTACTACTAGTAGGGCGCGTACACACGCATGTTGCACTATTGACAGGTCGTGTACCTTTTGTAGATTGATATCTGTTGAGGATTGTTGCCTCATCTCAGTTGATGCTGAGGATGTAAGATGAGTCTTGCATTATAGAGTTGGTGCTCTTGTAGAGTTGTACTCTATTTAGTTGTTGCTAAAAAACCCCAAGGATTGTAGTCCGTAATAAAAATAAAATTGTACATACATATTATGTTCTTTGTGGTGATGACTTGTTGATGGTATATTGCTGATATATGTTGTTGATATATGTTCACATCTAACTGGTTATAAATGACACCAATGGGTAATGAGTAAATTGTTGAATGCTAACTAATGAGTTTTGTGTAAGAGGGAAGTTTTGAAAAACATCCCCACACTCATTCACCCCCCCTCTAAGTGTGGTAGGTGTGTCCAACAATTGGTATCAGAGTGGGCCTTCACTACAAGCCTTTTAACAAGCTTGAAGGAGATCCATAGACACACAAATGGATGATGAAGTTCTAGTCCTTTATGAGGAAAACTATTCTACTTGGAGAATAGAGATGAGATTACATTTTAAGACAATGGGAGCAACAATTTGGAAGGAAACCATTGGTGGATCAGTTCATTTGAAGAACAAATCAAAGTTTGCAGCTCAAAGAGAAGGAATGAAGAATGATGCATTGGCTCTCAAGACCATTATTAGTGGAATCTCAAGCCCTATCAAAGAAAGCATGGAACAATGAACTTCCTCCAAGGATCTATGGCTAAATCTAGAGGAGACATATCAAAGGAAGAAGGAGAAGAAATACATTGAAGACAACTCCATCAAGATACGTAAAGGTAAAGAATCTCCAAAAAATCTTGGTTGCATTATTTCTAAAAGTGATGATGTTGGCAAAAAGGAAGATCTTGAAGACATTTCAAATGAAGGAAAAGAATCATGTGATGATGTTGACAAAAGGGAATATCTTGAACATATTTCAAATGAAGGTAAAGAATCTACACAAACCCTTGATTGCAATAATTCAAAATGTGATGATGTTGAATTTTTCTCTACAAGTGAATAACAAAATCTAGAAGTAGTTTGGATAAAATCAATTGATTGTTATCCCATGGAAGAAATAGAGGAAAAACTATTGGATGTTAAAAGGAAGGTTGAAGATGGTTTATATGAATATAGCAATGACCACTATTATATAGACTATAGCTATCTTTCGAATAGCACTAAAAAGTTTCTCAAGAAGAGTCAAAGGCATATCTTGAAGTTAAAGGGAATGCTCAAAGAAGAAGAAGAGAGAAATAAGACCAAATTAGAAGAAAATGAAGAAGAGATCACAAGACTAAAGAATGAGAAAGAAGATATGAATGTAGATGACGAGATTAGCAAAAGTTTTGAAATCATTGTCCATCTCAAGACCCAAATTGAAGAAGCCAAAATAATAGAGGAACTATTGAAGAATCAAATAAATGAAAATGAAGAGTCGTGTTGTAAGTTAGAAGCTGAAATTGTTGACCTTAGAAAGAAATTGGAGAAGTCAAACAAATTCTTGAATAGCTCACTAATATTGGATGAGATCTTGGAAAGTCAAAGATCACCAAATGATAAATCAGGTCTTGGATACAAAAAAGGAAGCTACACATGCTAAAGCAAGAACCTCAAATAAGCATGAGGTAAGTCCATCAAAGAAGGAAGACAATGTTGCAAAACAACCATCTACACAAGGAAAAGAAAAGTTCAAAAGAACAAAGCAAGGAAGACATCAAGAAGCTATTCTTGGGACACCAAAGCAAAGGTATGAAAGTATTTTTCATGGGTATTGTTATTCATGTAATGGATATGGTCACAAAGCCTTTGAATGTAGATCTTATGAAAGGAGATATAATGGAAGATTTTATAACACCATGAGGTGTTGGAGATGTGATCAAGTAGGACACATTGTTGTTCACTGTAACACCATGAGATGCTACAGCTGTAGTGTATTTGGCCACAAATCCCAGGAGTGCTGGAACACAAGAAGAAAGTCCATGATGAGGACTTCACATAGCATGGCTAGAAGAAGGAATGAAGTAAGGAAGGGATACATCTTTGAAAAAATGGATGCTCAGAGCTCAAGTTCTGAGGAGCGAGGACATCTACAGAAGTGGGTGAAGAAGGCAGAGCAACTAGAACAAAATGAAAGACTGAAGGGAATCTCAAAAGTGTCATCTATTGAGGCATACACAGGTGACAGTGGTGACAATCACGTACATACACAGGCTGACCTTGAATAGTTCATGTACATACACGAGCTGTTGTGCAAAAGGCCGCGTATATGTGGTAAAGCCTTGGGAAAAAGGCAATGCACATGGATTGCAGCTTGATGTGATGGTATAACTCTGTGATGCAGGGTCTGACATTGTTTGTTGCAGGTTCTGACACTGTTTGTTGTGGGTTTCATGATTCTATATTGGATTATGTAAGGTGATGATGTAAAATAACATATTTCGTGCATGGCACTAACCCATGAACATGGATTGATGCATTTTATGTTGAAGAACAATGCTAGTTATGACAATGAAGTTATGACACCTTGGTTATGTGATATATCTTGATGATGTATTGGAAATCTTACTTGTTGGAAAGCTTGATGCATTTGGCATATGGATGGGCTACACATTGGGACATGTGGTTGGTGAGTTGATGAGAAGATCATGTTGTACATCATTGATGATGTATAATTGATGCATGATTGGTACACTAGTAGAGGCACCTACTAGTAGGTTGATTGACACATGTTTTATGGAGGATTTGGCATACATGTATGGGATTCATCATTTTGTGGTATTGGTGCATGGTGGTGTACATTTTTTGGTACACTCATATATGGCATATGCTTGATGATACTATGTTGTTGGTATTACTTGATTAGCACAACAATTGGTATTTGTTTGAGACACATGATTGTGGCACTTGGTTCATGATGGAGACATATCATGAGTGATATGATACATTGATTTGCATGTTGGTAGATGCACATGGTTGGCATATTGGTAGATGCACATGGTTGGCATATTGGTGAATGCACATGGTTGGCATATTGGTAGATGCACATGTTGGCATGTTGATAGTGGCATATGATTGATACATTCCATGGATGATATCTTTTGGCACATTGCATGATGTTGATGTACATGGTTGATGTACATGGGTGTTTTGCATGGTGGGCACATTTTGGTACATAATGTACTTGGTTGATATTTTGTTCATGATTCTCTATTTCATTGTTGACATATCTTTTGTTTCGTGATGTATGGTATGGCACAAGTTTGATGCATGGACAGGTCCAAGGATCGTCATTAAAAGAGAAGTTGATCTATGATCCAGTTGAGAAGTAGAAATTGCATGATGATCATATTACAGAGGATATAGGGGGAGACATACCCATAGGGGGAGTCATTCTTATTCCCATGATTCTAGGAGGAGATATTTATCAAATGCATACCTAGAAAAGAGCCCTATATTTGAAGAAAGAGCACAGAGGCATAATTCTAGGAGGAGCGATGGTCATAGGGGGAGTATGCTCGATGTATTTTCAGCATTACATCAAAGTGATATCCCTTATTCAAAAGGAGTGAGATTATTCGGAGGAAGATCAAAGGCACTCAGATAGGTGGAGTAGCCCCAAGGAAATTTCAAGCAAGGGGAGCAACCCCAGGAGGAAAATGGCCCTTTTCCATTGATGTCAAAGGGGGAGAGATAATCACATTGATGTGATCAATGTTTATTGATGGGGAGAGATAGTCACATTGAATATTGATGTAGATCATGCCTTATCTACATGTTGACATCAATAACTGGTAATTGGTGTTGACATCAATGTTGGTATTGCCATCATTGCCAAAGGGGGAGATTGTTAGATCATGTTGTCATTGATGCCAATGGTTTGATTGATTGATGTCAAGTGATTGTTTGATTGATTTATGATTGATATGTATTATCCTTGATGAGAATGATATATGTCAAGTGGAAACCAATTGATGAAGATGGATCAAGATGCATAGATGAACATGGATCAATGAGTTGTCATTGATACATGATGAAGATAGATTCTTTGATATATTATGCATATTTTGATGACTCATTATTGTCTTGTCATGATTAATAAGGTGCACAAATGGATGAACTCCAAAGTGGTCCCCTTATGGTGAAATCCCTCATGGGAAGACACTTTTCGGATTGAGTTATCCTAGAAGAATGGTTGGAGGACCCATGCTTGTATGTGGAATAATGAGACGAAGATCAATGAATTTGTTGGTGAAACTATCCTAGATAGAAAGTGCTTTTCATGACATTTCCGTTGGTATGTGGAATGTCACATAACTCCTCACGGTTTGAGATTTATGGCCTTACGAAGTTGGAGGACCCCCATATGAAGGCTTGAAGCCC
>CBVK0100462038.1:0-12295 GCA_900067695.1 Picea abies
AACTGGAAGGAGGCTCCAACCCCCTATTTTCTCAGGATACAACCTGAGGGAAGCTCCAACTCCCTAATTCTCTGGCTACAACCAGAAGGAGGCTACAACCCCTATGTTCTCAGGCTACAACTTGAGGGAGGCTCCAACTACGCAATTCTTTGGCTATAACCAGAAAGAGGCTACAACCCCCTATGTTCTCCAGCTACAACCATAAGGTGTCTACAACCACCTATCCTTGCCCCGTCCAAATGCCTTGACGTAGAAGTAGAATGATGGAACAACTGTCACACTATCACTGTGAGATATATTACCGTAAACCTGTACCACTCAACCTGCACCAAACAACTTGTACCAATAACCTAAACCATGCATCAATCATGTATCAACCTGTACCTCAACCTCAACAACAATATCTCATCGATTTCATCATCCAAATCTGATTTTTAACTCTGTAATAGACCTGGTGTATATAATCACATACCTACAAATCTTCCTCAACAAGAGACTATCATTTTCATCAAATTTTACTTTAGTCTCACATGACTAGTTTTGGATTAGTCAACAACCCTAACTTGCAATAATCATGACTATGCACTTGTAACGAATAAATATATGAAAATGGTACACAATGTTATTCATTGTGTTTTATTCAATTCCTCCATATTTCACTACTTGGAACCTCTCAAAAAAGGATTTATAGAAAAAATGGCATACCTTATTGAATTATGGCTTTTTCTAGAGATTGAACGTGTAGAGAATGCCCCACACGAAATATTTGTTGTATATATATGAAAATCATACACAACATACTACAAACTATACTCTAACCAATACATTTGGTCTTACTAAATTTGGATCTGTTATGAAGAATTTATGACGTTTTTACCCGAAACACTTGTTTTAGACTAGTTTCAGGACTAGCCACAAACCCTATTTTCCACGGAGTGTAACTACAAAAATACAACAACCCACAAGATTAAATATTTATCACAGCTACTTGGATATGTTTCCTCAATGCCCACCCAATTTCGAGGTCTAAATCATTCTATAAAAAACGTTATTGCGAAAACGGTGAGATGACCTGTAAATAACATACCTTAGAAAACATCATCAAAATAATTTATCCTCCCTTGAATTTCGCCCTTCTTTACTTCACCTTCCCTCTTAAATTTGGCTTAGATATCCTTTTTTACCTCAGTCACTTGTAGATATTCAATATTCTCAAGTGTCATTTAAAATGAGAGACCCTTGCCTTTTATTTATACTTTTATGTAGCTCCCTCAAGGGGTTATCTTATAACCATCTTAAACCACTTTCCTTATTTTAGGGATAACCCACTTCTAACCACTTGTTCACTTAGTAATTTCTCCACTAGCTTTATTATTTAAATAATCTCTTGTATCCACTTTGAATTATAGTACACTCATCACTTCACTTTATTATTTACCTTCTAAAATCTCTTAAACCACTTTCCTTATTTTAGGGCTGACCCACTTCTAACCACTTGTCCACTTATTAATTTATTCATTAAATTTATTATTTAAATAATTTCTTTTGTATCCACTTTGATTTATAGTACACTCATTACTTCATTTTATTATTTAAATAATTTATTCTTTTCAACCACTTTGACTACTTTGACCTTTTGGGGCTTCTAGATGACTCATGAGGGTTCTCGAACTTCACATGGCCATAAATATCTAACCATAAGGAGTTATGTGACGTTCCACATACCAATGGAAATGGAATGACATGTAATATCCATCTAGAATAGTATTACCTGCAAATATATCAAAACTCATACTATTATCCATCAAACAAACTTGGGTCCATTACTAAAACATTTGTGCTACCGGAATTCACTACCAGACTTTCTTCAAGGGTTGACATCAATGAAAACCAACCCAATTAATTAACAATCTCCCCCTTTGGCATTGATGAAAACACTCTGATGCAATACTGAATTCATGTCATGTAATACTGAATTCATATCACTCATTATCCCCCTATGACCATCGCTCCCCCTGGAACCATGCCTCTGTGCTCTGCATCTGATAAATCCCTCCCCCTTTGTCATCAATGGCAAAGGTATATTTCCATCCGGGGTTGCTCCCCCTAAATGAACTATCCTTGGGGATACTCCCCCTGACTGAAATCTTCCTGAAAATGATCTCCCAACTTGAACTGTCCTCTTTATGGTGCTTCCTTGTGTAAATATAAGACATATAAGATAAGCATTCAAAAGCATTCATTTTGGAGTAGAAATTACTCCGAGTCTCTGGAGAAGATACTCAAAGGTTTCTCTAGGAAGCGGTTTTGTAAGGATGTCTTCCACTTGTTATTTTGTGCCCACATATTCAACTCTGATGTTATTCTCTGCAACCTATTCCCATAGAAAGTGATACTTGATTGGAATGTGCTTCATCTTGGAGTTCATCACCGGGTTCTTTGAGATACTGATGGCACTTGTATTATCATAATAGATTGGAATGGGCTCATCATAATCAACCTGTATATCTGTCAGAGTTTGTTTTATCCATAGAACCTATGTACAACATGTTGCTACTGCAATATACTATGCCTCGACTATAGATAAGGATATTGAGGAATATTTCTTACTTAGCCATGATACTAAACACTCACCCAAGTAAAGCGTTGCTCCATTGGTGCTTCGTCTGTCATCAATACAACCTGACCAATTTACATTTGTGTAGGCAATAATTGATAGATCCTTTCCTTTTGGATACCATAATCCAAACTCTTATGTTCCTTTGAGATATATGAAAATCCTCTTCACTGCTAATACATGCGATTCCTTTGGTGTTGCTTGAAATCGTGCCGCCTGTCCAACTGGTTGCATTACATCTAATCTAGATAATGTCACATATAGTAAGCTACCAATCATTGACCTGTTAGGATATTTAGACACTTAGGAGTTAGTTAATATCTACTTGGTCTAATGTGTCATTAGGTAAAAGTGTGTTTCTTAGTGTGTTTCTTTAGTATGCACTAGTATGCATTTGTAGTTAGGAAATATGATGGTCACGATATGTTCTTGACATAGAGTGATCTGATGGTTCATATTCTCCTCGATCTTAATGACCATTGTTAGGATTTATTTTTTGTATTTAGAGTCTTAAGTCATCGTGGAGTCCAACCAACGTCCCCTTCAATCCCGTCACTTGTTACAGTTACCACCAGATTTCGAGTCTTTGCCTTCTAAAAGGCATAGAGTTATTAGACATGGTACACACACCTCCACTGTTCAGACTTGTGATTCTACAAGGATGAGTACTAAACTGAATCATCAGAACACTGGGAGTCCTTTGAATCCCACACCTACTATAGTTAATGGCACCCCTTCGACTCCTGCAGCCATAATGGTTGTAGTGTCAGAGGCACCTATCATCATTGTTGCCTGTCCTATAGTTAATTCTCAACCTATTGCCTCGAACCCATTTGGGTCTCTTGGTCACTCACCGGGTTATAATGTTCAATCCATCCCTATGGCCTCTAGTCCTTTTTCCTATGGTATGTCAAATTTTACTTCGTAGTTTTCGAATGTCATCCCAGTTGCTAGCCCTAATGCTAGCATTGGACTTGGGGGCACTACACCTCCTTATACTCCATTCTCATTTGGTAGTTCTCATATCCTTCAAAATGACTCCTAATGTGGGAGGTATTCCTTCTTTTAACCCCGGGTCTAATCCTCTTACTTTTGGGTGGAGCAACCAACCTGGTAGACAAGCTTCTTCTCAAGTTTCATCCTATACCCTTACCTCCTCAGTGATGATTCCAACCAACACGTTTCACATGATGAATCCACCTCTATCCTCTGGATTCACACCTGGAGGAGGTCAGTTTCATGCTTTGGGAAACCCCCAACCCAGATCCACTCTGGCTGGGGGAAATTTTTATAACCCTCATCAGAAAATTCCTACTAGAATGATTCCCAACCAACCTCTTATGAATCATCCTAGAGGAGTCCCTTACAATCTCGGATAGGGCCATGGTGCTTACCAGAACCTTGGATGGGCTGCAATTCCCCAAACACAATATTTCCAGGGAGCTTGGGGCCAGATGTCGCAACCCCGTCTCCCTTTTTTGGAAACGATCAATCTTCCAGACTTGTCTAAGTTGATGAATGATCCTACATAGCCCCCCGTCCCCACCAACATTCCTTCATACATTCTGAAATTTGAAGGTAAGAATTGAAAGGATCCTGGTGATCACATTACCACCTTTCACCTATGGTGCTCTTTGAATTCCCTTAATGATGGTTTCATTCAGTTAATATTATTTCAACGCACTCTCATTGGGGTTATTGTGAAATGTTATATCGAGCTACCTAGGGGGGAATATGGGACCTTTAGTCAGGTGGTGCTAGTCTTCCTTAACCACTTCCAATTATCGGTTCGTTACGATGTTGTCTTAGAACTTTTTTCAACTTTAGGCCAGGAGACAACTACTCATATCTCAGATCATATCTAGGAGTGGCGTAGATGGAAGAGGTACCTTGATTAATACCTCCATACCCCTGGACTTTATTTTAGAATGGTTCCTTAAGTCTTTGCAGCCTCCTATCTCGAAGGATGTTGCTACATCCGAGGTTACCACTGAGGAAGAAGTGATATTCAAAGACCAATAGTTAGATATTATATACACTTAGTCTGGGATGTTATACCACATTCTTCTAGATGCATCACGGTCAACATATGACCCTAGAAAAAATCCTAGACCTCACGTTGATGGTATTGTAGGCTCTACCAATGTAAAATTTGCAGACTCAGTGACAAGCCATTTGAAAGAGTTGTCTCTAAACCAAACTGCAAGAGGGACAACTTTGTTTGTGTCTTCCAATCCCACTCAGTTAGTGGATGTACATTTCATGCAATCGTCAACCAACCCAGATGGTAACCAACGACTAGGAAAGAATAAGAAGAAAGGACATAATAATAATCATAAGGGTGAGAAAAATAATAATAAACCACAACATACAGAAATGACTACATAAATCAACTCTATCATCAAGTATGCTATATAAACAAATATGCTAGTGAGACAAGATAAAAGGCCTACCTCGTCCAGACGTTCGATGAAGTCCACCGTTGAACACTTGACCCAAAGAAATATACCTACAACTAGTTATCAACAACCAAGCAAATAAAACATATGGTGATAATATAAGATGTTAGCACATTTGATAGCATAATCCATTAATATACATAACGAATACACCCATGGATAATAATTCAAATATTTGCGAAATATCAATTTGACAGGAAAGGAGTATTTCTATTAATATATGATTAACATAAGTGAAAAAGTTACAGACTTCTGTGTCAGCACGGTTCAGAACCGAGAAACTAAGTTCCTTCCAGTTGGGCCTCCACCACTTCAATCCTCCACCAAAGGTAAGCTCATATAAGAGAGATAATGAATTTCACAATCAATAAGGGAAGAACTTGGGGGTTGAACACTATGTTCATACTTAAAGAAAAAAGGGATGCAGACTCAATATGAAGTAAATAATTTCTCCAAAGTAACTTTTCTCTCAAAGTTGAATTCTTTCTCCTCTTTCCATAGCTCGGAATTGGCCCATTTATAGCCTTCAAATGGAACTGAAGGGTCGATTCGGAACATTTCCAGTATATGGAAGGCCAAGGATCATAGATATCCTGTCATGACATGTAAACCCAACACCATTTTTCATTTTTGGGCACAAATCCCGATGTACATGGGCTGTAGTGGTGCAGCCTGTGTATATGCATGTTGTATAGTAAGCAAGGTGTGTACATGTGGAAAAAAATGTATTTTTAGCTCTCGGATTTGAAACAATGGATGAAAAGTCTGCATAGGGAAATGGAAAAATGCCTTCTGTGCAAGATTGTATAGGGTGAGGAAAATCTTGATATAACAGATGCCCCCTAATGTGTGAGGTCAGAGGAGTATCTGCGATGGCTGAAATACATTATAAAAAACCTAGAAGTGGAGTGATGGGGAACCAAATGGAAGATCCATGTGAAAATATACCAAAAAATTATTCATGGCCATGAATAGGCAAATACAAATGCATTTACATGCCAATGGTTGTCATAGTCATGAACAAGGCCTAGTAGAACCAGTCTCAAAATCAATCTAAAGATATCTGTATACAATGTAGTGCAATATGGTCTCCCATGATCAGTGAAGTCATATAGGTACTGGTCTAATGAAAATGAAGAAATATCTCAGGAGAGTTGTGGCCACATACTAATGTCTTCAAGTCTTCTACATAATCCGTCAAAGGTACAAGTCTACATCATGTGAATAAATGAGTTGAGGTTGAACACAATGAGACATTGTTTGATTACCAGTCATTGAGGTATACCGTTAACAAACACGAGATAACCTACCAATAATAAAAGTAGGTATCAAGGCACCGCATACATTCTTACAAGTGTGAATAAAGGAGTTTGGGTTGAACACTTGAAGAATCCATTGATCATATTGATGTATTCCCAAGTTTCGATGAAGAGAGAACCTGCCACTAATGACTGCAAGCCTGAAGGTACTCATAATACTCTAGGTCTTGTTTCCAGAATAGATGAGCTGAACTTAATGGAAGGAGACCCACTGAAAGGAGAGCATTAAGGCATCTCTCATCATTTAGCATGAGGTACAAAGTAGGAGCTTCATGATTTGGAGGAAATTGAACGAAGAATGTGTTCATGAACCAACGACCCTGTGCATCTTTCACGTGTGCCAAGTGCAAGCGATACATGAAAAAGACCCTCTGAATAGTAGCCAATGAGGAAAACTGCTGAAAAAGGAGAGGAAACCACCAATAAGGTTAATGGAAGCCAAGACACTACACAAATCCCAATGTGTGAATAGATGTCTTGTCATCAAACACAAGGGAAACCACCCAGTCAATGACCAATGATGAAATGTTGAATGTTGGGTTCAAGGTTACCTACCAATGATGAAAGTAGGACCAGGGTGCGTGATAGGACTACAATATCATGTGATTCTAAGACAAACTGAGGGTATGGATGACATGAAAAGTCAAGAGTTCTGAGGAATGGAAGACACAGGTTGATAGATTTCCTTTGAACAAGAGCATGAGACATATGGAGGACTCCGACAGCATAGAATCAATGATGAAACCAAGAGATGCAGGAGGCATCAATGATATCCTCCATAGGGACTAGAAGAGTAACCAGTCGATGAAAAAAACTCTCTGTAATGACCTCAACTTCCTAAGGCCATGCTAAATCCAAAATTATGATGACAAATGGACTCAACAACTTTGTGCTCTATTCAAAGGCGACATGACTGCTGCCAATATAAGATAATACTCCCTTCTCGCCCATATTTTTTTGTTTTTCATAGACAAATGAATACTATGATACAGAGGAGGAAATGAGTGTCACAAGTAAGAAAAACTGGTTCTAGTAGTGGAACATACCTATGATCAATGCAAGGAGGTTCATGTGGGAGATGGACACTTGGGGGAATGTTCCCTCCTAGGTATAGGGTGTCAAATTGTGAAGGATATAAATGAGGCTCTGCTTGGTTGAGGATGCAAAACTGCTGAGGTAAATGGTTTATAACAAAAAGAGAGAACCGACTATAGGATCAATACTGCAAGTGAGGGCATGAGATGCAATCACAACTTGATGCCAAAAAATGTCCTTTTTCATGATCTTTAGTCTAGTTGGTGTGAAAAAGGGATAAAATTGTACCAAATAGATGTCTTGTCAAATCCAATTTACGAGTGTGAAAGAGACAAGTTCACTCGGTAATCTTTTCTCTTTTTGAAAATGAGTCGGAAAAGAGCTTAACTAAGACTCACAACCTTTCAATTCCAATTTAACGAGTGTGAAAGGGACAAATCACTCGACAATATTTTCACTTTTTAGACGAGCCGGAAAAGTTCTTAAATCAGACTTGCTTGGGAGTTTCTAGGCGAAAAGTCGCAGGGGAGGTCAAGGCTCTCATGTTGGACTTTTGTGGAACATCAGTATCTTATGAAAAAATGACATAATCTTGGGAAAACCCAAAGCTCTCCAATTCGAGGAGGATAAAGTGATAACAAAGGTTATCATCTCTGTGATATATTGGATAATGTCTCTTACTAGAAAAGACATAGGCGGAGGCATTGGATACCCCATAAGACCATCCCAATCAAAGGGAATCTCCTTAAGACTTGGAGGGAGAGAACTCAGGGAGAGTAAAACTCTCTCTTGTTCAGAAGGTGCAAGATCAGGAATTCTAGCAACATGGTTGGAGGATGCAACACCCTCTAAAAGGAGAGTCAGATTGACCAGAGATTGCATTAGTACGACCACTTCTTCCACCATTGGTGGAATATGATGTGTAATAACAGGGATAGGAGACACACCAACCTCGACAACGAGGGTGCAGTCAGGAGAGGATTGCAGTGGCATGACTGTCGTGTCAATAAATGGGGAAATGAGGTGTGGAGAAACCACAGACACCTCAAAATATGAAGGTCCCTTAGGTGATCTCCACACTTCTGTTATCCTAGCAGTAGCTGGACACAAATGAGTAAGGTGATCTCCTTCGCAAGTCTTGCAAAGGAATTTACGTTTATATCTGAGACGTCTAGGCTTATCGATGCCCCCAATGTCATTCACAATGACTGGTGACATTCTCTCAGCGTGACTGGCAAAGGCTAGAGATTCATCTCCCACATGATGTACATAGGTTGGATATATGACATTGATATGGCTCGTGGTGACTAGAGTAATGCCCTACCATGACTAGTAGTGGCTGGTTGCGGGTTTTCAACATGACTTGCAGAGGTTGGTGATGGAGCTCTAGTATAACTGGCAGTGACTGGATCAGCGGTGGGTCATGGCATTTGATACCAAGGTCCTGGGAAAGATTGGCTTTGAAACATTGCAGGCCAGGAAGGGTCATGGTTTACCCCCTGTCCCTGTCTGGAAAGGTAGTATCCTCCACCAAATTGATCTAAAGAGGCTTGTATGGGCATCATCACTGAAGTCTGAGAAGAGACAGAGGTATGCTAATGATTATTCAAGTGAGGATATATGTTTCTCCCATGTGAAGGAGTTTTATGAGAGGGTAGCCTGAACCGTAAAACTGATTCTCCCCATAGGGAAGACTCAGGGATATATGTGGACTCGCCATGGGAAAATTGTTCAAAGGAACTGACATGGAGGATGAAGGATACACAGATGGAGTGTAATGAGTAGAATAAGCACCCCTTTGAGTATTGGATGGTGAAAAAACATAGCTAGGACTGGATCCGTAAGAGGGGAGGTTCCAACCTCCCACGGTGAGAGTTGGTTGAGGACCATGAACCATGTCAAAAGAAGATGTAGGCATTGGGGAAACGGTGCCCCCGGGTCCAATGCTAGGATTCATATAAGTGGGCTAGGGGGAGGAAAGAAAGGGTGAAGGAATACTCAACATATCATTAGGAGAATGATTATAGCCCCAAGGCATAAACTGAGTCACATAATTCTACATACGATTATGAAAACTTAGTATAAACTCCCAAGGCCGACTAGTAATCAAAGAGCACACCAAAAAATCAAACAGCCAAAATACACACAAACGGGGTAAAGTGGTTGAAAGGGGGCCTCCCTCCCTAAAGAAGGTATGTCTCACCCAAGAGGGGCCTGAGACTCCCTGATAAATATTGGAGGTAACATAATCAGTTATAAGGGACCTCGCGGGCTTAACAACCAGTCGGTCAGATCCCCCCGGAGAGGTAATCCTCCATAAAGGTTGTGTGTTGTCCGACCCTTATCTGACCTAGGGTACCTGTAGAATAACCCCTGCAAGTAACCTATGTCGTACCTAAGTCAAGAAACTAAGAAACCATTGTATAACTGATGCACAGGCAAGCAGTCATAAGTCAGGTCCACTGTATGGGCAGGGTAGCAAAGCCCGAAACCTTGAAAGCACCGCCTCTCACGGAGGTAAAGGCACTAGCAATATCCCCATATACGAATAGATCCCCAAACATATCTCTGACGCTAAGAAGTTATTGGGGGGATATCCCTTCAACCAACCTTGTGTGACCTCGTGATTAACTCTGGTGTAAGTGGAGCCTCTTGATATTACCAATTATACAATGGATTTCTCCACTCCCTTTGTCAGACACATATGTTGATTTAATTTCCTTGGAGAAGTTTACTCACAAAATCCTATTCTAAGGAACTAAATCTTAAGCTAGTTTGTGCACCCTACAAAATAAAATCGTGATTAATCAATTTTAAATTATAGCGTTAATTTTAGTGGTCATTTTTACTCAAAAATGTATGGTAGTGAAACTCATGATTTTATGACTCAGCAAGTGAAGTACATATGAATACAATGCAAAGTCGTAACTTCAGTTTTCAATGAATGGTATGCTTCCTAACACAATGCAATTTTCAATTTCAACTCTGTAATTTTGAAGTAAAAAATGCAATCTTTTTTTGCATGCACTAAGCTAATGAAAAAGATTCAAAAGATCAAAATGCCAAGCAATGCAAAATGCCAAATATTTTTGTATTTTCAATATAAGAAAAATGAAAATGCATGGACTGAACAACAACTTGATATATAAAACTCTACTATGTATAGAAATATATAACTCAAGTAGGATACCAAGGAGAAACACACCTAGCCCAATGTACAAGGACAATCAAAATGAAAATGTGATGAGAAATACTCCGCCCAAAAATTCAACCCCAGACAGGGTTCCTGCCATCCCACAGACACTTAGCAGTCACTACAGAGACCCAAGAAGACTCAGCAAACATCAAATCCCACCCAACAATCACCAAACCCAGTAAACAAGCACAAGAGGTTGATGTATGTGACTGTTCAAGGAAACAGAGCGTATGTACGTAGCTTGTAGAAGGACATCATGCATATATATGCGACTGTCAAGCAAAAAGCCACATATATGTTTCAAAAACAAAGCTAGGCAAGGGAGAAGGATGAAAAAATCAGACCCAGAGTGAACAGAGGTTGTCAAGCAATGATATGACAAGAAAAGTAATAAGAATGAGAGAAATCTAAGGAGAAAAGTACTCCAAACCCTAAGAAAGAATATCAATCCCTAGTATGATCGCCAATTCTGTTATGAGGAAAAATCTCTCTATGGCTAGGGTAAACCACAACAGACGAAAATGACAGTAGAAATAAACTCTATCCTCAAGTATGCTATATAATTAAATATGCTAGCGAGACAAGATAAAAGGCCTACCTCGTCCAAACGTTCGATGAAGTCCACCGCTGAGCACTTGACCCAAAGCAATATACCTGGAACTAGTTCTCAACAACCAAGAAAAGAAAACATATGGTGATAATATAAGATGTTAGCATATTTGATAGCATAACCCATTAATATACATAACAAATATGCCCATGGATAATAATTCAAATATTTGCGAGATATCAGTTGGACTGAAAAAGAGTATTTCTATTAATATATGATCAGCAGAAGTGAAAAAGTTACAGACTTTCATGTTGGCACGGTTCAGAACTGAGAAACTAAGTTCCTTCTAGCTGGGCCTCCACCACTTCAATCCTCCACCAAAGGCAAGCTCATAGAAGAGAGACAATGAAGTTCTCAATCAATAAGGGAAGATCTTGGGGGTTGAACACTTTGTTCAGACTTAAAGGACAAAGGGATGCAAATTCAATATGAAGTAAATAATTTCTCCAGAGTAACTTTTCTCTCAAATCTGAATTCTTTCTCCTCTTTCCATAGCTCAAAATTGGCCCATTTATAGCCTTCAAATGGAATTGAAGGGCCAAGTCGGAACATTTCCAGTATATGGAAGGCAAAGGATCATAGATCTCCTGTCGTGACATGGAAACCCGACACCATTTTTCATTTTTGGGCACAAATCCCAATGTAATTGGGTTGTAGTGGTGCAACCTATGTATACGCATGATGTATAGTAGGCAAGGTGAGTACATGTGGAAAAAAATGTATTTTTAGCTTTGGGATTTGCAAAAAGGGATGAAAATTCTGCATAGGGAAATGGAAAAATGCCTTCTTTGTAAGATTGCATAGGGTGAGGCAAATCTTGCTATAACAATGATTAATTTGTGGCTTAACATCAGATTGGTCCATGATCTCTATTTAAAGAGAATGGAGGGTCATTTGATGATGATCGATTGTGAGAAGATGATCGATTGTGAGAAACTCTCTTGTAAAATCTCTCTATAATCTTTTTATTTTGCATTAATAAACTACTCCAAGTGGTCGCGTTGGTTGGGGTCGTGGATGTTTCCCCATAGGGGTTTTACCATGTCAAAAAGTGAGATC
>CBVK0100462039.1:0-12295 GCA_900067695.1 Picea abies
CTTCCGATCTCACCTGTTGCCCAGATATTCTGGATGCTTGAGTTGTTGCTGAACTCTTCTATGTCCACCCCAGAGAGTTTTGGTGAAAGGAGACGTCCTCTGTTTAACAATGTTAGTAATCCAAACATATCTAGAAATTTTAACAAGTTGTTTAAACTTTAGATATGGCCAGTCATAATTTTGTAAAGCCTCATCGCAACTAAGATAATGATTTCTTGGACCGAAATCACAATGAGTCTGCCAGAAAGGGGATGCAGGGGAATTATATCAAAGACCTTCCTGAAGTCAACAAAGCAACAGCAACATTGATGCCTACATTCCTTGATGCTAGATCTGAGATTAACAATGTGGTCTATTATTTGGTGGTCATGATCAAAGTCTATTTAAATTTTATCCTTTGGCTTTGACGCTTGACAGTTTTTGCTCACTTAGAAAGATAGATGGCCTATATAACTTTTGGGATGTGTAGCATATGGTCATGGTTCACTAATTCACTGAATTTGTATCATCACCTAACTTGTATATAGAGTGGTTGAAATGGGAAATCCTTATTCAAAACTTGAGGAAATGTTTCATTGAATAATTTGATGATGGGATAACTGAGGGGATTTTTATCACAGGATTTGTGCTTGTGTGAAGCCCAACATGTAATGTCCTAGGCAATACTTGTACTCTTTCTTCCCACTGTTGTAGCAAAGTGCAAGTTTATTTTTTTCTAATGTTGACTTTCGTCAAACAGTTCTGCTGTAATTGTTCCCTCACTGCTAGAATCTCCAATATACTGCTGTGTGTTTACATGTGGTTTTTGGAACATTGTGTTTGGTTGCACATAATTAAAAATGCCAAAACTTGCTTCTATTACAAAAATATATGCATAACACAAATGTAGCAAACTACACCACAATTACTGCTGATAAAATAGAGGAAAGACAGCAGGAAACATGTTTAATAATGGCATCTTACAACTAAGCAAAGACAAAGTGTATCGACTTACAGTTTGCTTGACAGTTCTTACTGATATTTCTTTGCTTACAACAGAATGGTGAAGCTAGAGATTCACCCCTCCAAACGACACTTCTGCTGTGCCAAACTTATCCTCTACAGAGATATATTGCCTCTCTTTTGTTCAGATGTCGTTTGGTTAGGAGACTCGGCCCTGACTGGAAGATATGAGTTTTATTTCCAAGAGAAAGGACCCCCACACACAGCAACTCAGGTCTGCTACCCAAATCGACTTCTGTAGCTGCAAAATTTCAGCCCTTAGCTACACTACATCGCCCAGCTCACAGAGAATAAATTTATTATGAAGTTGAATGATTTTTCTAGGGGAAACTCAGCCTCCCACAGCTCCAACTCGTCCCCACTCAGTTCGACTCAGGTGAAGATATGACCCAACAAGTAGATATCTCTGCCTCTCATTGTAGTTCGACCCCTACAAGTTCAAACCTAGCCCTCTTTAAGCAAGTCGACCCCTATAAGTCCCAAACTCAGCCGCCACCTCTGAAAACTCAGTCATACATGAAGAAAACTCAGCTACTGAATATAAATCTGCTAACAATGAAGCACGATGAAGAAACCTAGATGGTCTCTTCTCCAAACGACTAGCTAGGGTGGATATGTTGCACCACCGAAACCAATCTCTGAAATTATCTCCTAGGGTTTCCGTCCCAAGAGTTCCAAAGCCACAATGAGCTCTCTCAATGAGAAATTAGAAAATACCAATGCAAGAATGAGAGAGGGTGCCCTGCTTTTCCCTTTTATTCTTCTGTTCACCTTTTTGTGACCTTTTTACCCTTTAATAAGTTTAAGTGACGTTTCATATTCTCAAAGTCACTTAAGCGTCTTTTTAAGCACTTACTCAATGTCCCCTTTTTAAAATTCATCTAATTTTCGCACCCATGACATCAAGTAAATAATTAATTCCCTTTTTGTACCCTGACTATAGCCTACGGGAATTACTTAGGCTATTTCGTCAATCCGTAGAGAATTCATGTCAACAGGAGATGGAGTTCAGAGACCGTGACGGGAAGAAGGTTGTTTTGAGAGGCATGTCAACAGGAGCACCTAGGACAGTTTTGACCAAGAGGATGGAGAGGATATTCAGGCATGGGGAGGTAACATATGCCAGAGTGCTTGATCACTACGTGGAAGGATTCAGAGGGTCAGCAATAGTATCATACATAGATCAAGAATTTGTTGGGACGACATCAACAGGTTTTTGGGTCGATTCCACTAGGGAGACCACCTGATAGAGGGTTTGGGCACACCATTGAGTTCGAGGAGGGAGCCAAACCTATGATCACACCCCCCTATCGTCATCCTAGGAGGTTCAAGGATGAGATAGAGAAAGCAATTAAGGAATTGCTAGCGATGGGACACATCAGACTGAGAAACAACCCATTCACCTCTTCAGTTGTCTTAGTTCTAAAGAAGGATGGTACCATGAGGATGTGCATTGATTACCGGGCCTTGAACAAGAAAACCATCAAGAACCGGTATCCTATCCCTTGCATTGACGAGTTGATGGATGAACTGCATGGGGTAGTTTTCTTCTCAAAGATCGATCTACCCTTTGGGTATCATCAGATCAACATCCGAGAGAAAGACATAGAGAAGGCGACATTTCGATGTCACTTTGGACATTTTGAGTTTCTAGTTATGCCATTTGGGTTAACCAATGCATGAACTATATTTTAGTCTTTCATGAACCACATATTTAGGGATCAGTTGAGGAAATCAGTCTTGGTTTTCTTTTACGACATCTTGGTCTATAGCAAGACATGGAAGGAGCATATGAGGCACCTGGATGAGGTATTGAGCATCATGGAGGTGCAGTCACTATATGCCAAAGAGTCCAAGTGTGAGTTCGATATGATAGAGCTACTTTACTTGGGCCACATCATTAGTGCATAGGGTGTACAAGTACACCAGGAGAAGATCAGGGCCGTTCTGGTTTGGCCAATGCCCAGGAACGTGACATAATTGAGAAGTTTCTTCGGGCTGTGCAACTATTACAGGCGGTTTGTTTGCGGTTTTTCTCAGCTTGGAGCACCACTGACGGATCTTACCAAGCATGGGGCTTTCATCTGGACTGAGGAGTCACAGAAAGCCTTTGATCACATGAAGGAAGTCATGGGAACTTGTCTAGTGTTGGCATTACCAGACTTCACTTTGCCATTTGTACTAGAGTGTGACGCATCCGGCGGGGGTATCGGGGCAGTTTTGATGCAAGGAGGACACCCTATTGTATTTGAGAGAAGGAAGCCCAGTCAACTTGAGAGTTTGTACTCCATTTATGACAAGGAAATGCTGGAAATCATGCATGCCTTGACCAAATTCAGACAATATTTCGTGGGCAACAAATTCGTGGTCAAAATAGATCACAACAGCTTGAAGTATTTCCTTGAGCAGAAAGACCTCAGTGAGTTCCTGCAAAAATGGGTGACGAAGGTACATGCATTCGATTTCGACATAGAGTATGTCAAGGGGAAGAAGAACATTGTGGCCAATGCACTATCGAGGAGACCTGCGACATGTTCTTTGATGGAGATTTCAACAGATTGAAAATCCCACTTGTTAGTGGAATATTCCAAGAACAAGTTCGCTTGTGAGGTTATGGATGGGCAGATACAGGATGACATGTATAAGGTCATTGACGATGTCATATTCTACAAGCACAGAGTCTACTTAGTGCCAGATTCGGGACTCAAGAAGAAGATCCTCACAGCAGTTCATGATTCACCACTAGCAAGCCATCAGGTTTTTTTCAAAACCTACAGACAGATTAGGGAGAGGTTCTCATGGAAGGGCCTCAAATAAGACATTATGAGACACATTAGTGAGTGTGTGACTTGCCAGCAGAACAAGTCAGGGCATACTCTTCCAGCAAGGCTACTTCAGCCACTTCCCATTCCAGAGTAGAAATGGGAAAATATATCGATGGACTTCATCATAGGCCTACCCAAGGTCTAGGGTAAGGACTGTATCTATGTAGTGGTCGACAAGTTGACCAAGTTTGCTCACTTCTATGCCATATCGACAGAGTACAACGCAGTTCAAGTATCCGAGCTATTCTTTAGGGAGGTCTTTAGACTTCATGGGTTGTCGAGGAACATCATCAGTGATAGGGACAATCGGTTCATTGGGACATTTTGGAGGGAGTTGTTTAGATTGGTGGGGACAAAGTTGACACCCAGCACCAGCTATCACCCTCAGACAGATGGGCAAACCGAGATTGTCAACAAGTGGGTTGAAGGATATTTGAGGAACTATGTAGGTGGACAACAAAGAACATGGGTCAAGTGGCTACATTTAGGAGAGCATTGCTACAACACCACTTTCTACATGTCCATTGGTATGACACCCTTTCGATCATTGTACAGGTATGATGCTCCCACTTTGGTAGACTTAGTTTTCGGGGAGAGCAGAGCTCCCAAGGCCAAGGATTGGATCATAGAGAGTCGGGAGATTCTCAAGTTGCTAAAAGAGAACCTGCACACGACACAGAATCAGCAGAAGATGAGTGCAAATAGGCACATGATAGAGTGCATCTTTGAGGTTGGGGATCTGGTTTTCTTGAGACTCCAACCTTACAGACAGTCATCTCTGAAGAAGAGTGGGGCCAAGAAGCTCAAGCCCAGATTTTATGGCCCTTACAGGATCATGCGTCGAGTAGGCGAGGTTACTTATGAGCTAGAGATTCCAAAGGGGAGCAAGATAATGCGTTCCACATATCTTGCCTCAAAAAGGAAGTGGGACAATTCATTAGCACGTCAAAGGAGCTTCCCCCATTGGATGAGGAGGGACAATTGGAGTTGGTTTTGGAGGAAGTACTGGAGTTTTGGGAGCGGAAACTGAGGAGCAGGGTCATCAGAGAGTGTTTGATCAGATGGAGAGGGCTTCCAGTAGAGGACGCTACTTGAGAGAGCGAGCAGGTGTTGCAACACCCTGGATTGGTATTGCTTGAGGACAAGCAATTTCGGGAAGGGAGGACTGTAATGTCCCTTTCCAAATAGGAGCTCCAGAGAGGAGGCTTAATGGTCTAAACCTCCCCGTTAGACTATAGCCAAGGTCAGAAAGGGATAAATAGGGTTACTAGAGGTCACTCCAGTCAAAGGTGTTATATTCAGAAAGTGACATTGAGCTAAAAGTGGTTAAAAGCGCTTTTAGGCCAATTTGAGATAAAAATAGAACAGACGAGCTAAAATTAGAAGTCAACAATGAATTAGGGTTTCGAGCAGCTATAAAAGAAGGTTCAACGACCTAATTGAGCATTATGCAGATTTTGACTTGTCATTGAGGAGAGAGGTGCATCTCACAAGAGATAGGTCAGTGGATTACAGGAGGAAGACATCAGTTGGCTGATTTCGGTGTTGAGAGACACACCCTAGTCACTGGGAAGATCACATAGGTCTTCCATCATTCTTCAGTAGCAGTTACATAGGTTCCAGCAGCAAGGGTGCACTTATTCAGGGTGAGGGTGCAGCTTTTGAGGAGGTTCAGGGAGAGTTCAGAGATTCCTCTCCGACCCAGTTTAGAGGAAGGCAAGGCGCATATTTTGCCTAGTTTCTCATCAGATTCTGACGGAGGAATCATTTGGGGCGCATTTTCCAGACATTGGGAGTGCAACATTTTGGGCGGACACATTCGGGGTTCCCGAGCGATCATCATATCAGATCCAGGGCGATCATTTTGAGACACATCTCATCCGATTTTGATGGTGGAATCACTAGGGCGCATTTTTCCAGTGGGAGAGGGGTGCATTCCCCCAGGGGGATCCATCCGGGGTCCATACACACCAGCAGAGGGGTCGGTCATTCACAAAGACTGAGAGCTAGAGCAGGGCGCACCATTTGGGACAGTTTCCAGGCCATTTCGAGAGGTTTAGCCACCAGGGCGAACTTTCCGGACTTGTAGCAGTTACTGTGCGAGCTGCCATAGTTTCAGCTCATCCATTGATCTCGCAGTGCTCATCTATTATCAGGTATTATCATTTAGTTTGGTTATTGTATTCTAGCTAAGATCCTTTTGTCATTTGATCTAGTCGAGTGATTCATTTTAATTCAACCACTTTCGACATTGTACTCACAGGGATATCATAACATAAGATTTGCAGTCTTTTGTCTCATTTATCATCTGTATAGTCATTTATATGCTGTAATAATGAATTATATAAAGTAGATACATCAGATTATTAGTGTTTCCCAGACTAGCCAAGTTAGGAACATTACACTATCCCTTAACCTAATGCATCGCACTCAAGCATAAAGGGATGAGTGAAATCAGGAAGTGCTAAAACTAGGCAGGTGCTCATCACTTTCTTCATGTGGTCAAATGTCTTCTGAGCCTCTTCGGTCCATCTGAATGCTCCTTTCTTTTTGAGGTCTGTGAGTGGTGCAACCAATTGTGAAAGCCTTTTCTCAAACCGTCTATAATAACTGCAAATCCCAAAGAAGCCACGCAAATGTTTGACATTTTCGAGTGATGGCCAATCCAATATAGCCCACATCTTCTCCCTGTATACCTGCACTCCCTATGCACTGACCACATTCCCCAAGCATAGAATTTCTCTCATGCCAAATTCACACTTCAATTCTTTGGCATATAGAGACTAGTTCTCCATGATACGCAGGATCTCATCCAAGTGCTTCAAGTGATCCTCCCATGTCTTGCTATAAATTAGGAGGTCATCAAAGAATACCAAGAGAAATTTCCTCAGCTTCTTTTTGAAGATGTGATTCATGCATGAATGAAAAGTAGCTAGTTCATTAGTCAAGCCCGAATGGCATGACAAAGAACTCGCAATGCCCATAATGGCATCAAAAATCAGTTTTTGGGATGTCCTGCTCTCTCACTTTGATCTGGTGGTACCCTGATCGAATATCAATCTTTAAAAAATATACTGCCCCATGCAACACATTCAATAGCTCATCTATTCTGGGAATTGGGTACCTGTTCTTAATTGTCTTCTTATTTAGTGCCCTGTAATCGATGCACATCCGCATCGTACCATCCTTTAGCTTCACCAACACTACCAAAGAAGCGAATGCACTCGTACTCGACCTAATATGCCCCATCTCCAGTAGCTCCTTAATGGCCTTTTCAATATCATCCTTGAATTTCTTAGGGTGCCTATAGGGAGTGGTGATTACTAGTTTGGCTCCCTCCAACTCTATAGTGTGTTCGAATTCCCTGCCGGGTGGTCTCCCTGGAGGTATCTTCCCAAATATTTGGTCATGTCTACTCAACAGTGTCTGGATGTCCACATGATGTTGATGGCTGCTACTAGGAGGCCTCTCAGTAGTGGCTAGGCACTCTACTGCATAAGTGACATCACCATGTTTGAATATTCACTCCATCCTTTTAGTTGAGACGATCCTGGGAGCATCATTTGACATGCCTCTCAAGACCACTTTCCTCCCATCCGCTGCCTTAAACTCCAACTCCATAGCCTTGTAGTTGACTGTATGCCTCCCTATGGACACAAGCCACTGAACCCCCAATATGACATTGGTATCCTGTAACTCAACTTCATAGAAGTCATCAGTCACTGTGTAGTTACCCAATGTCAAACATAGTTGCGAGATCTTCTGTGTGCAAGGTATGACCCACTCGCTAGCTACTGCCACATCAAATCCATTGAAATCCATCGTATGAATCCCTCTCTTAGCCAACAAGGCTGAGTCAATAAAATTGTGGGTTTCCCCACCATCAATAAATACTGTGACTCACTGACCTTGTACAACACCCCTAATCCTGAAGGTGTGGAATTCGGGAATATTGATAGAGTGGTGATAGCTCCACTCTTGGCTTCCTCCTGTGGCTTCTCCTCAGCTGATTTGTCCTGTTCACAATCCTGTTCCTGCTCTACTTCCTCCTCATCCCTAGTCTTTGAGAGGACCTCTATATAATGTGCCTTTCCCTTACCCATACACCTATGTCTAGGTTCCCAAGGGTCTTTGTAGTTGAAGCAAAAGCTTCTTTCTCCTCAACTCATTACGAGTTGCCTCATCCATCTTTTCCTTTTCCGTTCCTTCTTTCTGAAAGGGCTTCTTATCTTTGTTCTTTTGAGGAATGAATGGTTTGGAGAAATTTTTTGTCTTGGGGACTGCATCCTCCATGTCTTGTGTCTGGATGATGGCATCCTGCAGTGTCTCTGGTTTGAAGGCTTTCACCCAACCATGCAGTGGCTCAGATAAACATTCTATAAATAACGTCACCAATATCTGCTCAGATATGCCTTTCACTATCACAACAAGATTCTGAAATTCGGTGATGTATGCATTCGGTGTCCCAACTTGTTTGAGCTGTGCCAACTCCTTGAAGTGCATCTCCGGATCCTTCCTGTCAAACCTCTCCATCAACTTCTTTATGAAGTCCATGTAAGAGGTGATGTTGGCATGTCCCAAAGTGACGAATCCATGGTACCATCACTCATGGGCCTCTCCCTCCAAATGAAGGATAGCGAAATAAGGAACAACAACCTCCCAATAAGATGTATTATGAGACTAAGCAGGAAAATATAATGATATACTGGAAATATAGAAAATAGTCCTTAGTTAGATCTCATGGATCGTCACTGGAATACAAGAAGATAACATAAAATACCCATGATCGGAAGATGAAGGAAGAGCTGATGCATGAATGGATAGATCAGCAAAATATGCAGTTCCGGAGAAGCACGGTAACCGCTACAAACTAGAAAACTTGTCCTGAAGGCTATAATCGTCGGAATGAGCTGGAAACTGTGTCAATAGAAGTGCCCTGGCCTCTAGGATGATCCTGGTGACTATCGGACGGAAGATCCACCCTCTGAAGCTTCGGATCTTACCCCTTGGGGGTCTGTGCACCTCTTGGGCTCTCTAAGTGCGCCCTAATGATTCCACCAATGGAATTTGCTTTTATATGTCTCAAAATGTGTGCCCTGGCTAATGTTGAACTGGGTCGGAGGGGTTTCCTTGGATCTGATCCAAAACTCTGTCTAGAACCCCAACTGTCCTTCCTCAAGAGCTGCGCACTGTATTGGTGATTGCCCCACCCTGAAGGATTCCACTTTCAGAATCTGATGACAGGTGGCTCAAACTATGCGCCTTGGTTGGATCTCAATTGGATCGGAAGGGATCTGCAATACAAGCTCTAATCTTGTGCAACTATACAAACCTTCTCTCTAACCTTGCGCCCTCCCTGGTTGAGCTGCGCAACATTGCAAATTGGATACTTCTGAATCGCCTGATGAAATACCTGGATGGTATCTCCGATAGGTTAGGGTGTCTCTCAACACCGAAACCGATCAATGGTGGTGGTTTCCTCCAGAAATCCACAAAATAGTAGAAGGTCGAATCTCCTCCTCCTCTAGGAACTCTCTCAACATCAAATCATAACATAGCATAATGAGGAATTAGGTCGAATTCCTCCCTTTATACTCCTCTCGATCTAATTCACCATTGACCTCACTTAAGCTAGACGATTTTCCTCCTAAGGTGACTAATTAATTAATTAAGTCCCCCCATTAACACCCTTTCATTCTATTTCTCCGTTGGCTTAGGCTTAAGTGACATTTCCTATGTTTTTTGGCTTAATTTATCGTTTAGCCATCAATTCTCCGTTATTTCTCCTCTCGTTCCCAAGTAAAGTAACTCTGTCATCTCGAAGTCACACTTGGACTCTTTGGCGTATAGTGACTGTGCCTCCATGATGCTGAACACCTCATCCAAGTGCTCCATATGCTCTTGCCATGTATTGATGTAGACCAAAATGTCATCGAAGAAAACCAGAACTGATTTCCTCAACTGCCCCCTAAATATGTGGTTCATGCAAGACTGGAATGTAGCTGGTGCATTGGTCAACCCGAATGGCATAACCAGAAACTCGAAATGGCCAAAATGGCACCGAAATGTTGTCTTCTCTATGTTCTGCTCTCTGATGCTAATCTGATGATACCCATAGCGTAGATCAATCTTTGAGAAGAAAACCACCCCATGCAACTCATCCATAAACTCGTCAATGCAAGGGATAGGATATCGGTTCTTGATGGTTTTCTTATTCAAGGCCCGGTAATCGATGCACATCCTCATGGTACCATCCTTCTTCAGGATTAAGACAACTGAAGAAGCCAATGGACTGCTACTAGGTCTGATGTGTCCCATCGCCAACAATTCCTTGATTGCTTTTTGTATCTCATCCTTGAACCTCCTAGGATGACGATAGGGTGGGGTGATCATGGGTTTGGCCCCCTCCTCCAACTTGATGGTGTGCTCAAATCCCTTGTCCGACGGTCTCCCTGGTGGAATCGAACAAAAAACCTGATGATGTCGTCCCAACAAGTTCCTGATCTTTGTTTGATACTGCTGTGGACCCTTAGAATCCTTTCGCGTAGTGATCAAGCACTCTGCGGCAAATGCTACCTCCCCATGCTTGAAGATCCTCTCCATCCTCTTGGCCTAGATTGTCCTGGGTGCTCCTGTCGACACACCCCTCAGAACAACCCTCTTCCTGTCACTGTCTCTGAACCCCATCTCCAAGGTTTGGTAGTTGGTGGTGATTTTTCCCAAGGTGATCAACCATTGGACTCCCAAAACCACATCTGTGTCTGATAGGTCAACCACATAAAATGTATCTCTCATGGTTTAGTTGCCTAACTTGATCTCCAAGTCCGAAACTTTGTCTAGACACTCCACTGTATGGCCATCTGCTACTGCGACATTAAATCCCTCAAACTCCTCTGTCTGAAGGGTCCGTCTCGATACCAATGAAGCGTCAATGATGTTGTGGGTGGCCCCGCCATTTATATGGGTGATTGCCCATTGCCCCTGAATAGTCCCTCTCATCCAGAGGGTGTCGTACCTGGGAACACTAGAAAGGGTCGATATGACTCCTCCCTTTGCTGGTTTTCGTTTGCTAGCTTGCTCAATAGGCTGTGGAACTACCGGTGGGTGGGCCCTCGCCGGTGTGGGTGGTCTATGGGGAGGCTTCTCCTCTGCCTACTCTGACTCCTCCTCTGAGCTGGTGGATCCACTATCCTGCTCCTCCTCCTCATTGTCCACATTGTCTGCTGCAACCTCAATATAATGAATCTCTCCCTTGCCCATGCACCTATGGCCTGGGACCCAAGGATCTCTGCAGTTGAAGCAAAGCTTCTTCCTCATAAGCTCTCGCCGCATCTCATCATCCAGCTTCTCCTTGCCCTTCCATTCTCTATGGAATGGCTTCCTGTCTCGATCCTTCTGTGGTACGAAGGGTTTGGAAAAGGGTTTAGTTTTTGGCACTCAGTCTGCCAAATCTCGAGTGCGTAGGATGGCATTCTGCAAGGTGTGAGGCCAGTATGCCTTAACCCATTCTCTCAATGGTTCTCTGAGCCCCTCTGTGAATAACATGATCAACATGGGCTCATATATATCTGTCACTGCCACTGCTACCTGCTGAAACTCTGAGATGAATGCCTCTGCTATGCCAGTTTGTCTTAACTGGGATAGATCTCTGAAATGGATCTCTGGATCCCTCCTGTCAAATCTGTCCATGAGTCTCTTTGTGAACTCCCTGTAGGAGGTGATGTGACTGTGACTTAATGTCACCAATCCATGATGCCACCACTCGTATGCCTCCCCCTCCAAGTGTAAGGTAGCGAAACTGATGGCCTCTGTCTCGGTCATTTGGTTGAGCTTGTAGTATGTGTCTAGCTTCTGCACCCAAGCTCTGGCGGTGCATTTGGATGATTTGTCGAAAGAAGGTATGGTGAGTTTAACAACTTTTCGAATGAAATCAATGTTATGCCCCTGCTGCTGCTGCGGTCCTCCTCTCTGTGACTCTCTGGGGCGGTTCCTGAGTCTGAGTCCACAATACTCGACTAGGGTCATGTCCTGATGGAAGTCACGGCCCAATGCTGCATACTCCCTCATGTACTCTGCAATGTCCTCTGCATGAGTGGGCGCCTCTGTGCTATCGACTGTTGTGTTGCTATTGGGGGTGCCCTATTGAAACTGGGAAACAAAGGTCTGGGAATCCTACTCGAAGAGGTGTATGTGCGAGTAGGAGACTGGGGTCTACTGCCTGCCCCTGAGTTCCCCTATGCTGCATGTGGGGCGTGTGTGCCCGGGGTGCCCACTATAGCCAATCTATCAGCCATCTGTGCCAAGGATTGAGTCATGGCCCGCTGTAATGATCCCAATCCATTATGCCAGGATCATCACAGTTTTGGGTGTCTTTAAAACTTTTCCTGGTTGTGGTATTTCGTCAAACACTTTGCTTATAGTTATGTTTAGGGTTTTACTGATGTGTTTATATGTGTGTTGCAGCAAAT
>CBVK0100462040.1:0-12295 GCA_900067695.1 Picea abies
GAACTTCAATGGTGAAAAAATTGCTGAAGAAGTCTTTAAATGGCTGTGAAAATGGCACCAATGGATCCAACATGTCCAAAAACCCCTGGCTGGGCTTTTACGACACCTCAATCGGCCAAACGATGAAGAAGTTAGGCCTCCTCCATTTTCCTCCTTCAAGCTTTGCTAGAACTGGTTCTACAAATCGCACCCTTGTGCACATGAACCTGGAACACACTCCCAATGCGTGTTATAACCTGGCACCTGGCGCAACCACGCCAACGGTGCAAACTGTAGGACGGTTAGGGCGCCTCCAGCCCCCAACCGCCTTGGCACTTGGTCATGTGGTGGCATAAGACCTCGGGCTGGGCGAAAAGGTGGTTAATGGTTATAAAACCGTGCAACCAAACCGGTGCTCCTTTAATTGGTCATATGGTATGCCCATAGGGCCATGGGCCAAAATTTATTTGAAAACCCGCGCAATATAACACCAACAGGCACGGTCGTATGCTAATGGCATATAGCCATGGGTTTAAAACCGTTCAAACCATGCGCAATATAACACGGTTATATAACTGAAACCCACGCAATATAACATGGTTATGTGAATCAAATGAAACCACGGTCATGCGCATACATATGTGCTATGGTCGCATATAACCGTGGGTCGGGGCTAGCCCCGGCCCGACCCCCCACTCCATTACACAATATATTAATTTAAATAAATACAACTCCGCATACATTACAAGGAGCAAATGGCGAAGTATTGGTTAGCGGAGGTTTATGAAAACATTGGCATAGTGGGAGGTCACCAGTTCGAATCTGGTCGACCCCAAAATTTTTGAACCCAAGACCAAGTAGACAAAATCGGGGTGCCACGTGGCAGCTCGTGATTGGGCCACGTGGCACCCAATCATTTGCCATCAAAACTGCCACGTGTCGACCGCTAATTGGCCCATGTCACTGCCATGTGTCACTGCCACGTGTCTCTACTGTACGCTGTCACCTGCCATGTCATCTCGGGCCACGTAGTATGATGATGTCATCATCGGCCACGTGTCACCCTTCCAGTGGTGACACGTGTCACTTCCTAATTGGTCCAACCGTACGCTGAAAATGCCAAATATGCATGACACGTGTCATGCTCTGGAGCCACCACGTGTCCTATACGGACCTGCCACATGTCCTGTACAAAATGTATGGACTTGACACGTGTCCTGTACGGACTGTACGGACAGGTACAGTCAGCATAAAAAAATTTGCTTGTTTGGCTCGGTGAACAGATCGCGATAACTTCTCCATACGGACTCTGTTTGAGAAAGTAAATATACCACCGGAATCGGGAGGATGAGACAGATGCAATGGCACTGTTTTCATCGCAATCCGAGCACTTTGAAAATTGAGCAAATTTTTGCCCCTTGGTCCAAATTTTGATCACTCATTTACTTCCTTGTAGAAGAAAAGTAAGAAGACTAGTTGCTGACACCCCTGACCAGTTTTTTTTTCACACAGTAGAAGACCTGATAAATTTTTCCCTCACTGAGATCGAACAACCCATTAATATAATCCCCGAAACACCGGTTGGTAACTAATCTGAACCTGATGATTTTGAATATGACAAGGAAGGGTCTAACTTGAATCGCCCAACTTCTAAATTGGATGAAATGGAGGATAATAACGACAACAATGAAGAAAGGGGAAATCAACCTCAAGATAATCAACCATGGTTGGCCTGATATGATTTGTCAATCCCAGGATGGGTACATAACCTACCCCAACATCCGGAAAAATTACTCCCCAAATTTGACATTGAAACCTCTAGATTTCCTGAATACCATATCAAAAAGTTCATATTAGCTATAATATTGATGAATGTAAAACATGAAGATGTAGTGTGTAGGACTTTTCCCTATACCTTTGAGAATTCAGCCTCGACTTGGTATTTTAACTTGCTTGTTGGGTCCATAACTAGTTGGATGAAGTTTCAAAAAGATTTCTTAGACAAATTTGCAGAAGAAACCACCACATGAGCTTTAATGGTTGAAATTTTCACTACCACCATGAGTTCAAAAGAGAAGGTTAAATATTTCAATCAATGGTTTACCACTATCCTGAACAAATTCCAACCCGAAGATAAACCTACTTAGGAGCTGCAGATTGAGGTATACACTAATGCTCTCCATGTTTCCATTTACAGGTTTGTGAAGAGGGTTGTCAAACACACCCTAGATGAAAATTTTGAGGAAGACAACAATCGAATTCCAAATGAAGGGATGAAAAGAGGGCCAATTCTCACTAGTTAAGAAGGAATCTCAACCTCCACCTAGAAGAGGACTTTTGTTGACTAGACCCCCGGAAAAACAAACAAAACAAGGTTCTGAAAAAGGAGGTGGGGACATAGAATACCTACAAAGGATGATAAAGAAACTTTTGAATGAAATTGTAGACATGAAAAGAAGTGTCAAGGAAGGAAACCAATTTCAAAGGCCTTATAAACCCTTTTTTAAAAAGAAACCCTCCTTTCAAAGAAATTGAACCTCCCCCAGCCAACTTAAACATCGACCTGGGTAATGTAGCATCCAACTCCTTTTGTACATACCATCAAGAGAAACATTATGAAAGAGACTATCCCCAATGGGTGCATGCTATGAATTTAATGGCCAATAGGTTCCTATATGAAGTTTATATTACCGAACAATCAAGTGGCTCAGTGGTAAATATCATCGATCAGGAAGAAGTTGAGGTACTAGATGAAACAACCATGTTTTTGTGGGATCCTAACTTGTCGATGCATCTCGACTATGTATGTGAGTTTTAAGAACCACCCGTTGAGGTTTTGGCTATACAAACATGAAGTAGGGTTCAACCGGTCCAAAATAATCCCACCATAGTTCAAGCCTCGAGAGGGAAAAAAATAGTCGATCACTTGAAAGCACCGATTGTCTCCCAAAGAAATCCTATAAATATACACACACGGGAAACACCCAAGCTTGACTACAACATAGTAGAAGACTTAAAGAAGGTGAATGCTAATGTGTCGGTCATGGACATGTGCATGATCCCCCAATAAAAGGGTTTCCTATTACAAGCCTTGAAGTTAATAGATACCCCTATGAAATTAAATTATCAAGGGAATGTGTCATCCCCTGTATATTTAATGAATAAACCAAATGTGAATGCATGTTCCCTAGATAAAAATGAGAGATCGTTTATCCCTCATTTCCTGCTACCCTTTGAGTTTTTCAATAGAAATTTACATAATTTCCTAGTTGATTCAGGGGATCTTCAAATTTCATTCCATTATCAATCTGCAAGAAATTGAATGCTACCCCGCTCAAAAGTGATAAAAATGTTATACAATTGGACAGAACCCAAGTAAAGGTCATTGGGGAGTTGAAATATGTCATGATCAGGATTTCTACTTACCCTAAGTTTTTCCAAGTAACTGACATAATCATAGTAGACATCCCAGAGGCTTATGGCATGTTTCTTAGTGAGGACTGGTCTGAGAAATTAAATGGATATTTTAGTAACGATTGGGATCACCTCTGGTTTCCATTAAAAGGACATCCAAACATGATCATGATTGACAGAGAGAGATGTATTGAACGTACTGTCACTGATTTAGATACGCCTAATGAACCCTTGTCAACATATTTTCCTGTGTTACATAATTATTCATGTGATTCTTATTTTGGTAACCTTTCTCCTTACCAATCTGATATACCATCCAAGAAAAAGTCCAAAATCATTTTTCAGATAGATTTGCTAGTGGCCTCAGAGGAAAGTATGACCCATCAATAATTCCCGACGAAAGTAGTGGCCTAAGAGGTTGAAATTGAAGAAACAACCAGCCATGTAGAAATAGGAAACCCCTCACTTCTGATGTGGATCATGTACTTTGATGGATCTAAATAGAAAGAAGGATCAGGAGCAGGGTGCATCCTTATCGACCCGAAATGGAAACAAAGTTTCTTATCCTACAGGTTAGAATTCGAATGCACTAACAATACTATTGAATATGAAGCCCTAGTCTAGGGACTGAAGAAAGGCATTGACTTGGACATCAAGGAACTAAAAGTATTTTATCATTTTTAGGAAAGTAAATAATACTATCCATTTCAATTCACCTCACTTAAAGAGTTATCAGTAGATGGTACACAACCTGATAGACAATTTTGAGGCTTTCAACATTACCTCTGCTCCCAAGGAGAAAAACACACTTGTTGATTCCCTAGCCAATGCAGCCTCAATTTTATCCCCTTTAGAATACTATGAATCCTCTAGGTTCCTATGGAACTACTATACAAACCATCAGTACCCAACAATATTTCTAATTGGAAGGTTTTTGAAGGAGATATACAGATTGTATATTTTCTAACTAATCGAGAGAATTTTAAATATTTCTCTATTGATGATGAAGTATTCCAGGAGAAACTAGAAGAAACATAATCCCACCAAAATAACTGGGGAAAATACCATGCTGATCATCATCCCAAGTTTCACACGATACCTAAAGGGGTGGCCAATTTGGAATATCTCTTCGACTTGAGAGAAAGGTTTAAAGGGACGAAGAGTGCAAAAACAGGGAGCTCATGCCCTTTACATGAAACTATAAACTTAGGCACCCTTGAGAACCTCAAGAACATGAAGATGGGTAAGACAGTATCCAAAGAAGGTAGGAAAGATTATATCAAACTGTTAAAGGAATACCAGGATATCTTTCCCTCATCTTACAAGGAACTAAAAATGTATGATACTCGCATTATACAACAAACGATCCCATTGAAACCTAGGATAAAACCTTTCCAACAGAAATTACGAAAGTATCATCCATATTTGGAACCCTTGATGCATCAAGAACTAAATAAATTGTTACATGCTAAGACTATATTTCAGGTTAGACACTCTGCCTAGGTAGCCAATTTGGTTCCTGTCAGGAAAACGTCTGGGGAGATCCTCCTATGTGTAGATTTCAGAAACCTTAACAGAGCATCATAAAAAGATAACTTCCTAGTCCCACCCATGGAAAAATTCTTGTATACTGTGTTTGGCTCTAAAATCATTTCCCTTCTAGACGGTTTCTTAGGTTATAACCAGGTCCTAGTTTCATATGAAGAACGATTGAAGACTACCTTCTGAACCAAGTGGGGAACTTTTTCTTATAAATGCATGCCCTTTGGGTTGATTAATGCGAGGGAAACCTTCCAAAGGGCCATGGACATAGCCTTTTGGGGATTGATTAACAAATGTGTAGTAGTATATTTGGATGGCATGAGTGTGTATTCAAATAACAGAGACGAACACATCCAACATCTAAACCATATTTTTGAAAGGTGTAAGAAATATGGAATATCTTTGAACCCTAAGAAAAATATCTTTGGTGTAGAGGAAGGGAAACTACTAGGTCATATTATATCTCAAGAAAGAATTTTTATAGACCTTGAATGAATAAAGGAAATAGCTCAACTTCCCTTACCCAATAAAAAAAGGGCTATGCAATCCTTCTTTGGGACAATTAACTTTGTGAGGAAGTTCATGCCCAATTTCGCTAAAACTGTCAAACCTTTAAAAAACATGATTCGTAAGGATGCAGAGTTTAAGTGGGATGACGAGTGAAAAGATTCCTTCAACAATATCTATATTTCAATCTCTCAAGATCTGGTGCTGCGAAGTCCCGATTTTAGTAAAGATGTTTTCCTCTATACTTTCTCCTCCAACCAGTCCTTGGTTGTAGTATTGACTTAGAAATATGATGACAACAATGAGGCACCGATATCATTTATGAGCACTAATATCCAAGGAGATGAATTGAACTACGCTACTATAGACAAACAAGATTATGCAGCATACAAAGCAGTGAAACATTTCAGATCTTACATCCTGAAAAATCACACCAAAGTCATTGTGCCTCCTCCCATAGTCTAATCCTTGTTCACTCAACAGGAGATGGGAGAGAGAAGGGGAAATTGGATGGTACTTTTCTAGGAATTTGATATAGATATAAAACCTACCAAATTAGTTAAGGGACAAGGATTGTGTAAACTGGACGCAGAAGCCCAAGATCTAATAAATGAAGAGCCCTGGTGGGAGAATGAATTAGCATTATGGTGTAGTGAATATTTATACATTCCCCTAGGGTAAGAATATTGGTATGGAAACTTTATTTACCTCCTACATCATGGGAGTTTCCCAGAAAACCTAAAACCTAACGAAAGGAGATCTCTCCGGCTAAAATCTGCACAATACTGCCTCATAAATTCAATACATTTCCGTGTAAATTATGATGGAGTAATCCTAAGATGTCTCAAACATGAAGATGCATAAAAGGTTCTGAGGGAGCTCCATGATGGTCCTGCAGGTTGACACTTTGTAGGAGATACCAAATCTCACAAAATATTAAGATTAGGTTATTACTAGCCTACTCTATTTAAGGACACTCATACACACGCTAGAAATTGTAAATCTTGTCAAATGAGCGTTGGTTGAGAAAAGAGGGAAGTTGTCCCACTCCAACTAGTGACCATATCCATACCAATCGAGTAATGGGGGTTAGACATCGTAGGGGAGATTACTCCAAATTATTCAAAACAACATAAATATATACCGACTGCTACAGATTATTTCACAATATGGATAGAGGCCATCCCTCTGACTCATGTGAATGAAAAGGTTGTAATCCAATTCATAGAACAACAGTTGATCACAAGGTTTGGGATGCCTTCCATTCTTGTTTTTGAAAATGATGCCTACTTTTATTCTACTCTATTAGCAGAGTTTTCTCTGGATAAATGGATCATAATAAGATACTTTGCAAACTACTACCCACAAAGAAAATAGGGTAGAAGAATCAACTAATAAAAACATAGTGAGGATCTTGAAGAAAATAGTCGTAGACAATTAGAGGAATTGGCATAGCTTTCTTCATAACGCTTTATGGGAAGATAGAGTAACACCCAAGGAAGTTATAGGAAACTCTTCATACTTTCTGGTATACAGACAAGAAGCCATTCTCCCAAACGGGTTGTATCTTCCATCACTGCAGCTTCCTTAGGATTCAAGAGGACAACCCTCATCAGTTATTAAACAAAGAATTGATACCCTCCTCATGCTTGAAGAGGAAAGGGAGAAATATAAATCTAAGTTCGTCACTCATCAACAAATAGTTAAAATATGGTTTGACAAGCATAAGGGCAAAGAGAAGAGTTTTGAAGTAAGAGACTTTGTCCTGAAATGGGATAGAGAAAATGAACCTAAGGGAAAACATTCGAAATTCCAAAATCTATGGCTCAGACCTTTCCAGGTATCCGAGAAAATTTAGGCAGGCATGTATCGGTTGAAAAATTTGAGAGGCAGACCATACTCCCTCTAGGTGAATGGCCAAGCCGTAAAACAATACTTCTCCTAAAAAAAATGTTTTTTAAGTTTCCTTTTTTGATACTTGTTGGATTATTTTTTCTTTTTTTCATTTCAATTTTTGAGAGAGTTGTGTGTTGCAAAACAATGATTCACTTTGGTATTTCTCAAGGGAATACGATGATACAAACTCTTCTCCTAACCTGTGCTTTCATGCAGAATAAGATACCTCGTGTTGTCTTTGTGGGTGCACCATCTCGTTAAGCAATGAAATCATCTACCTGGTGATCTGGTGAAGCTTAAAAGAAAAGTTGACAAGTTGGAAACTATCACACATACCTATGGACGGAGCTGGAGAAAGTTCCAATTTAACAAAGCTCATTTGTTGAAAAAAAAAATCCTCCTCTTTGGCTCAATCTTCACGCTATTGCCTAAAGAACATAAATTGAATTACAAAGAGTGCAAAGTATGAAAGGGTATGCAAATAACTTCGTCGGGGCTATGGACACTCGTTGGCAGTGGAGCAAGGTCTATGATGTCAAGGTGTCTCCACTGGGGATATGGATGCTCATTGGCAACGAAGCAACACCATTTCTAGGGACTATTAACTAAAAGGCCTCATGTCAGTGGACACTCTACCCAAATCATGTCAAAGAAGGACGTGGATCATGGTAAAAAAGAAACGAAGATGGAATAAAAGTTGAACCTCATTGGCCAATCTAGTTTTTCAAACCTAGGAAGTTGTGTACACATAGATGCAAAACTTCAGTTGGAAACAAGGTCTTATGCTTTCTCAAGTAATTTTTGCACAATATAAGTTATAGGGAAGCATGCATATATTTTTCTTTCTCCCAGAGAATTGCCATTTGTTGATCCCTCAACACACCCTAAAAAGTTTTGAGATTTTTTTTTTGGGTACCACTTTTTCTTGTTTGAATATTCAGTTGCATATAAATCAACGAAAATTATATGTGTTGGTTTTATTTTTTCATCGATCGCAATAGGTTTTCTTTGAAGTCATTGAACTAATTGAAGCTTTTTTTCTAAAAAGAACTTGGCATTTTAACTAAGAATACACAGCTAAGATTGTGATCCACGCACCTATTTTTAGCATCAGAGAAATCTGAGTAGTAAAATGACCACGTAGCAACATTAATATCCCATCATCGATGTATTATCGGAATTAGGAAAAGAGAAGGAGGAGTGCGTTGATTGATAACTATGTCCGTGAAGAAGTTTTAAAAAAAAATTCAATATCCCATCGATGTCGGCGAAATATGAAAGGGAAAAAAACTAACATGGGCCATAAAGAACCTCTAATCACTGATTACTGATGCATTGTTTGGAGTTGGTGAAATGCCAAAGATTTAAATTGTGGAAATTTTCACATTGAGACTTCTTCGAACATCGATCACCGATGCATTTTCAGCGTCGCCAGGTTTCGAGGGGCGTAATATAGGAACATGTGTTTCAACATCTCATCGATCGTTGATCCTCGATACTTCTTTTGCATCGGTGGGATAGGACCTATTTTTCAAAGCACATATCTAACGAAAATCCTCAATTCCAAATAAATCTTAGGAGAAGGAGCCAAATTCAAACAACACGTGTCTTTGCCACGCAGGCAATTCGTATGGCTTAGTTTCATCCATAGTCACCTTATGTTTCCCTGTGTCCTAGTCTCACTTCCAGGTCATCATTTCCACATCAATGTTATATGTCAAGTTAGATCGACACTGAAGCTTTTGCCAAAATATATCAATGAACATTGTCTAAGAAAAATGTCGACCCTCGATCCACTCATTTAAATCAGCAGAATGATGCGAAGTTCTCAGCACCAAATAAGATCAAATTTTGTCATTTAATAGGCCAATTAAAGTTTCACTCCACATACATTGTTGTCCCATGTGCCGATTGAATTGTTAGCACCATGATTTTCATAGCTAAGGTTAGAGGTTTTTCAGAAATTTGCAAAGTCATGCCTGTTAGCACCCATATTGTTTTTATTCCTAGCATCATCTAACATCTCCAAGAGTTAGTTTTAAAAGGAAGCTTATCATTTATTATTTCCATTTCCATTTGCAATTGTGCACTGCAAAATTTTCTATGCACTGCGCAGAGAAATTCACCACATGGAGGATGCAAAGGATTCTGTTGTGCAAAGTATTTTTTTGCGTAGAGGATTGTGTAGCACAAAGGATTATGTCACATAGAGGATTTTGTAGCACAAAGGATGCTTTCGTGCAAAGGATTCTATCGCACAAAGGATTTTTTCATGCAGAGGATCCTTTTGCACAAAGGATTTTGTCACGCAAAGAATTTTGTCTTGCAAAGGATGCTGTTGGGTAAAGGATTTTGTAGCGCAAAGGATTATGTCACATAGAGGATGCGTTCACGCAAAGGATTATGTCACGCAAAGGATTTTGTCGCGTAGAGGATGCTTTCATGAAAAGGATTTTGTCGCACAGAGGATGCTTTCGTGAAAAGGATTTTCGTAATAAAAACCTTTCTCATATCTGAAAAAATGTTTCATATTTTGGGATATTTGAAGGAATAGTTGAGCCCTATTTTTCAGCTTTCATGATTTCCTATTTGAGACATGTTTTTTTAACACGTATTCCGGCCAGATGGAGACAAATTTCAAGAAAATGAGAGAGTTTTTTCTTTAGGACGATATTAACTACAAACAAAGTTCTCATATTTTACACAGCTATTACATTTTTAGAATTACAAGTGGTATTTTGAATCCTATTTTTTATAATTTCACCTCATCAAAAGCAGGAAAGCAGTTAAAATGTGTCATTTGTTGTTTGCAATGGTTTCTATTTTGGGAAAGGGGTTGGAGTTCAAAATGGTGATCTATAAAGGACCTATAGTGATATATATTATGGTATGAGAGTAGAGAAGCGTTGGACCCTTGGGGGATCAAGACTTGTTTATTTCTTTGAAGTTAATGCAAAAGTTTCCTCTTTCTGAAATTTGAGATTCATCATGGTGTTTATGTTCAGTATGTGTTTCTTGTATATTATTTCCATGATTATTCTTTTTTGCTAGCATTGTCTGAGAGTAAGTGGTATGAATTCGTCCATGTTTTATGCTCCTTTCACAATGATGATGCTTGTTATGTGTTAATGGTTACTTTTACAGAATTCATATTCGTTTGATGCTCTGTTTAGTAATTAATCTTTGTGTCCTTTCTTCTAAAGCTGCATTGGAGATTCATCCACTGATTGATTCCTCTAGTGTAGTGGGATTTCTTCTCCTTTCCACATCTCATCTCATATTGTTTATTTGCTGAGCATAGTGCCTATTTTTTCTCGAAGCTACAAAAAGGAACCAACCAACTGTTGACTATAAAAACATCGAAATTCGGTCCTTGACTCCATTTCCCAATGGTACCTCTCCCTTTTTTTTCCTACCAAACCTTTTAAATAAAAAACAGACCTGTCCTATTATAGAATATGACCTTTGTGCATTTATTGATGAATCCTTTGAGTTATTACCAGTCATCACACATCTGAGAGAGTCCTCTCTGGTTGTATAGGTCATAATACAATCTAAAGTTGGTTGAAATAGTTACCTCTGTCATTTTTTTTCTCAGCCAAACAAATTTACAGAGTGCTAACATTTTGGCGTCATTGTTGGGGATGAAATTGAAAATTTCCCCTAGGAAAGAATGACATAGTAGAGTTCTGAGGTCTAAGAGAAGTAGACACTTAGGCACATATTGGCTATATTCCTTCTCTGGCAACTCCACACATCAGAAAATCAGTTTAAAGGTGATTCCACTGGCATAAGAATCTAGAACTAAAGTTTTCATGGCGACTTCATTGTTCAAAGAGCTCGAGGTATGAAGAGTTTCTTGGCTTTAGAATGGCAAGATTGTCTTTCGATACAGGTACTTCATCAAGAAAAACAACAAGGTTGGTGGCAGACCTTGTTTCTCTTCAAAATTTCAGAAACTGGATTGATATGTCTCCTAATCATTATTTGTGTGGAGATATTTGATCTTCATTATTATCTTAATTGGATTCTTGTCACATCTTAAGTCAAGAAGATAAGTTAGAATGTTTACAGAATTTTACTATGGAACTTGAGATAGAAAAAGAAACACAAATGATATCCCAAGATTCATCTCCTTTTGAAGAATTTTCTGGTCAACAACAAGAACAGTATGAATTAAAGACAGATGAAGAACTATTAACTCATTTACAATATTATAAAAGAGGGTATGAGGCTACAATGTCTCACTATTCCAAGCATTATGATCTCAGGCCTGAGGTTAGTAGTCCAAAGTTCATACTACCAATAGAAAATGAATCTTCGGTCAGTAAACGGTCCTCATATCAAAATAAAGATGTCGTTCAAAATTTTTTTATGACATAGACAATGTGAACAGTCAGAAAGAACCATTTAGAGATGATCTCATTGTTGGTCATAAAGAAGAGATAGTTGTTTCTGCTCTCAAGGATCCTTTTGCAGCCTTGTTGAAATCCTCAATCGAAATGAGATATGTAATGTTTTAACACGAGGACAGTTTCAGATGGTGGAATGACTTATCATATTTCAGTTTGACTTTATGACTAGAGGAGCAGAAAGCAAGCTGCAGTCAAGAAACAATTTGCTTGAGTGTATTCATTGGAAATATGAGATTACTTGATTTAGTAAAGTATGGTAGGTAGAAGTATGAATAAGCTTGGTTCTATGAGAATTTCTTTCATCAATATGCAGTTTTCATTTTCATCTTAGTTTCCATATTTCAGTTTGGAGCATATACAGTTTTGGTTTTTTAGAGGATACAAGTAACAGGTCAGAGTAGAGTTCTCAATGGTTTGAGAATAGCCTAATGGATAAGGCACTTGGTATACTGTTCTTTGCAACCTCACAAGGAGGATAACATCCCCATTGGAGTCAGTTGTTAGAAACATGATTTTCATAGCTAATGATCCGTCAGGATTTT
>CBVK0100462041.1:0-12295 GCA_900067695.1 Picea abies
AAGGAAGCGATGAAACTTCTCGGCGACGAAACTTTTGTGCGTTTTGCGAATTTGAAATTTTAATTTTATTAAATAAAATTCAAAATTTACAATTTTATCATAACAAAATATAATTAAAAAATTTATAAATGGATCTCTGATATGATACTTACAATTTGATTGCAATTTTTTTATTTATTAAATTTTTAAGAAAGGCAAAACGCCCTAATGAAACCCTTCCATACCCATCACTTTGAAAAAAAAAATTAATCAAATACTCCCTTTTTTTTTCCAAGAAAAAATTGCTCCATTTTATAAAGGTTATAAAACGATTACATTGTGAACAGCCAAGTGTAACTTGGATAATTTAGAATATCACCAAAGTGCACCAGAAGAAAGAAGAAAACGTCCAGCAGAGAGGAATAGCAGAGTTAAAACAGCAAAATACTCTCAGCACGATGAATCGAAAGCGCACCGAACAGTGGAGGACTGATCAATACGGTTGTGGATAGCAGAGCAAAAACAGCAGATCTGTCAATTCAAACTCGCTCTTGAAAAACAGTGAAAGATCAGAAACCATCATTCAAAAAAGTTATAGGTGGATATGGAACTATCAATTCCATTGTCACTGTGGAAGACCGAGAGTCTTCCCACCGTCTCACCGAGGGCCCGCTTTGATAGCTCGTCCGCCACCCTGTTGTGTTATCTGGAAATGTGGAGGAAATTTATATCGGTGAAGCTAGAGGACAGGGCCCGCGTTTTTTCCAACCAGCTTTCAATAGAGATCGAGTGAAGGCTGCTTTTCTGGCTAGCCCAGTCAATTACTATTCTCGAGTCACCGAGAACAAGTAGTTGGTTGATGGACCAGAGGGAGGCGAGAGTGAGGGTAGCCCACAGGCCCAAGAGCTCAGCTTTTGTATTGGTGCCCTCCCCGCAGCAAAGGAACCATTTTGTAATCCTCCTCGGATGGGATTTAAAGAAACCACCGGCTCCACAACAGAGGCCGTTTGAACTAGCAGCTCCATCAAAGCATGCCAGGGTGTGACCAACTGCCAGCGTGATATCGCAAAATTTATGAGGAAAAGTCTTGATCGAGGAGGCCTGCCACTGAAAATTTGACAAAATACTCCCTACTAACAGCGTAAAATACATAAATCTACAACGAAAATCTTTTTTGTTAACATAATAAATTTTCCTTCAAAGCCATAGTGATCCACTCCAATCCAACCCTCCTCTAATGTTTTTATGGCAGCAGAGTCTTGTGGTGGCATCATTTAATAAGCGAGTAAAATAGAAAATATTGATACAAATCCGATATTTCCAAGATGCAAATGTCCAGCCTTGTCCTTTCCCATAAATTCCAATCTCATCTACCGTAATATGACCCACAATTTGATCTAAAACGTCAATGCTCGTAAAATATCTACAAAAATTCTACACCGGTCAGCTATATCGGTTCTTACATGCTTGGGTTGGATATAATCTACTATATGCAATTTGACCTACAATCTGATCTAAAACTTCAATGCTTCTAAAATATTTACAAAACTTCTGCAGATGTATCAGTGCTTGCTTACATGCTTGGGTTGGATAATATAATATATAAAGTACAATTAAGAACGATTTTGAAAAAAAATCAACATGAGTCATAACAATTCATTTACAATGAACGTTAAGATTATATTTTATTTTTTTTTAAACAAAAACCACAATAGAAGTGATGGTAAGTAGTCGGTTCCATGATAATAAATTCACATCCCCTGAAAATCGCGCGCGATATCTTTTCTGCAAGACAGAGCTTAAATACTCCAAGAGAGTCATCCAAATGAGGGATAAATAAAGGGATCTACTAGGCTTCTTCTTTGGACTGCCCTTATTCTCAAATTTGAGAGTCTAAACATGCGAAAAATGAGAATACAGTTTAGATAAAGTGCGGAGTCGGAAAGAGAGGATGGGACAACACTCCCAAAACGAGGATTCAGACGACCACAGGTGGAGTCGCAGTGGACAGACCCACGTGGCAGTTGTTGATTTGTTGCTGACAGACACATGGCATTTGTTGATTTGATGTGGACAGACGACGAAAGGCTTTGAGGAACCTCTCCTTATAATAATATCTTCGGCGTAAAAATAATGGTGTTGTCTAACTGTTCTACGAAATGGTTTTTTTCGCCGGAATTCGGTGATATAAATATGCACAAAATCATTATTTTTTGTTGTTTAAAATCCATTTATGAATGCAAAAATGGATACAACATGCCAAAAAACCTTTGGGGCACTCCTATTATACAGAAATAATCACTCAAATATGTGGATCTAACAATTTCCTGACGGATTTCGGGCAAATGTCCTCGAAAAAAATCATCGGAGAACATTCATTTCATAGAACATTTAGACTACACGGGAACACGGAAATCCTGGGCTGCGAGGATGGAGGACGATGAACAATGGGTCGATTATTCACAAGATCCTTTCGAAGGTACTCTTATCTTGGTGTACTTTGTTTTTTAAACAAACTTTAGGGTTAGGGTAAATGGGAATAGACTTGTCACACCTAATCTCAACATAAGGATTCTCAAATGTGCGAGTACATAGGGTTCAAAATCCCATTGGAGGGTCTATGATGGTGGATGAGGGCAAGAGACCTATGTTGCATGGATTGATGGTGGAATTACTCCTTGTTAGTGTCCACTGACTTCGACCTAAGGTGAGTTTCAAAGGATTTATTTTTCATAAAGCATAGTGGTAATTTTTTCGATTTAAGGTTTTACACATCAAAATTCCTCACTTCGACAATGTCACATTCTCATTGTCGTAAGTGTCACATTCTCTTTCTGTAAGTGTCACATCACAATCGACGCCATGAAGACACTTCATACAACCCCTAAAACATGTCAGAAGGAGAAGCCCCGTCATCTGACAGTCGAAACAAATGTTTTTCTATGGGAATCACTCATCTTGGCAACTTTTGGGAAGATCAACGCTCCCCTGCTCATATACAAGGAGCACTAGCGCTCCTTGTCCATCTCAGGGGGAGTGTTGTAGCGCTCTATTGCCCATTCTAAGGGAGCGTTGAGTTGGTTGTGGAAATCTTGGAAGAAATTCCATTTTCTTCTAAAGACAGCTATGGATGGATCAAGTTGGTTTGGTTCGAATCTAACTCTTGGGTTGCATCTAAGGGAGATATCAAAACTATTGAAGCCATATCCTCAACTAATTCCAAATATACCCAAGGTGGTTGAGCTTCTCAAATCCTATAAATGGAGGCATTCTCATGGTGAACAAAAAAAAAGGAGAAAATCATCAAAGCATTGTTATTTTGATTGTGGATCTTTCGAGCAAGGGTTGGACGAGGAGGACTTGGAGAGGTTGCTGCAACATCATCTAAAGATTGTAAGTTTCTTTTTGAAGTTCTCATTAATATACTTGGCCTATTTCCTTCAAGTATGTGTTTACATGTGCTTGTTTTAATCTTCATAGATCGATTGATTTTGTCTAATCCATTAGAGTAGGAGATAGTCATTTGTTTCTTGTTGTCCATTGCATGTACTATTTGGAACTCGCGGATTGGAGCAACTTGGACAAACATTGCATACGAGGTACATCATACTTATCCTCCCTCTCTCTTTTTCAATGGATAAAATGAATATATAGGAATGGTAGTGTCCAAATGATCATTTCTGTCTTGGTTTAGGGATCAATAATCCAATGGAAAGTTTACATGTCTGTAGGGGAATATTTTCGTAACAGAAATTGGTAACTCCACTGGGGAATGAATTTTCAGTTTGTTCTTTCCTTGGTTCATCCATGACCTCTTCCTAGCCTTAGATCCTATTTGTTGATCTAATCCGTCTTTACATATTTTTGTCTTTGCTAAGTTGTCTCACAGAGCCTCTTACTGAATTTTCTTGAGTTATTGAGTTTTTTAAGTTTTTCTTAAGCTTTCCTCGGAACTAGCACCCTTTTGCAGTTTAAGTCAGAGCATTTTTGGTTAATCAGCGGTCCCCTGATGTTTACCAGGGAGCGTTGCAGCGCTCCAGTGCTTTGGTTACCATAGCGCCAATTTTTCTTTCTTTGAAAAATTGTAGACTTTCTTGCTTGTCGGGTATAATATTTGGATCTCTTTCTCTAACTCAGATATTATCCTATCAGATCTTGTTCTTTGTTTGACTCAAACTTGCTACTTTTCATTCTGTTAGTCCTCATTGAGTTTGTGTTTCCTTATTGCAAAATCGACCGTTTTTCTCAAAATTTGTTTCTTTTTGCCACTCTTCTCGATTATATGATTGATTGATCCCTTACTCAATTCTGGAAGACTATAAAGTGTGACTTTTGGTTTCTTAGTGTTTACTTTGATTGAATAGTTTGGTAGTTTGTTTTTCTTTTGGTCTCTTGTTTATTGCTGAGAGTGTCTTTGTTTGTGTAGTGAACCTTTTTCATTATTAGTGAAAGAACGAAGCATTAAACGAATATTTTAGTTTGCATCCACAATCAAACAAATAAATACTTGTATGCATTGATTTTGGATATTGAAAAGGCCTTCTTTATAATTTGGAAATTGTTTGAATTCTTATTGAGAACAAAATGGTATAAAATTTTGCATTCTTGAGTGTTTGTTAGTGACAAAAGAAAAGAAACTCTTCTCCTTCCCGTAGCTAGAAGTTCATTGAAAAGAAAGTTTGCATATCATTCTTTTTACCTTTTTGGGAAGTCGAGTCTCAAACATCAACAGTTGTTGAAATATTGTAACTGCAAAGAATATTCTAATTATAATTGAGTTATTTTTATATAGATAAAATCCCCTTTTGTGGATTGATCATGTCGGGCTTTGTATAAGACCAAATCCCCTTTTGTAAATTGGTCAAACCATAGTCATATGGTGTTGTTTGTAAAGTTGGCCCATAGGTGTTATGGGATTAATCGATAAATGCAGACATAAACAGATCTCCCTAGATCCACCTAGATCTAGAACAAAATAGAACATAATATGACGTTTTCCCTAAGCTCTAACTATTGAGTTCACTATTTAACAAGAGATATACAACATACCATATAAATATCACTCTCTTCTGCCATCGTCATCCTAGCTCCACTCCGACGCTCCTGTGATATTGAATCTGCAAGGGAACACAAGCCAACCAAAGTGAAAGCAATACAATGAACTCAACAAGAACCTATGTATGTGATCAAGGAATCATACAATAAAACAAAGCAGGTTTTATGAGAAATAAACATATCACTGTATTATATTAAAATGAAAGTGGAGATTACAACCAAAGCCTTAATGTCGCAAGGTCCCCTTTCGATGGCCCTTTGCTCCAACACACACACTTGCTCCAAGCTTGAATGAAGAAGATCCACAATAACTTGATGAATTGAAATGAAGCTCTCAAGTATGAGCTGAAGTAGAATCCCTCATCCAATTCAATCTTAACCTTAGCCCTAGTTTCACCTTAATCTTGCTTAACCTTTTCCATGAGAGATCCCTCTTTATATAGGGGAAAGAGAGATGGTTGAGGAAATTAGGATGATCCCACCAAATCAGAGAAGCGAGTAAGATCCAAACCATTTAGACACCACCTCATCTTCTAGAAGATCCCCTTCTATAACTTTCGTGAAGTTTTGACTTTTCCTTGGCTTTTGACATTGTTGCACCCTAGCTATAGAGAAGCATGCAGAGACATTGCAGGCCAGCTTCAGGGTAGGGGGTGACGATCATGCATCGTCACACCCTGTGTATAGTGCAGCCTGCAACGACCTTTCTTAATAGGGTTTTTGAGAAGAGAAATCCAGTCACTTTCCTCATGGAAAAAGACTATTTTTATCTTTTCATGGGAACATGAACACATGTTACCAATGGATCACCCGGGTGACCAAAATAATGTGTAACAAAATGCCCCCCAAAGTATGAAGCTAGAACTCGTGACAACCGAAATACTTTGTAGAATGTGTGTGTCGAAAATAAGGAGCGCACTGATCGGAAACCTGCAAACAGTCAAGAATCAACATAATAATATATCATTGTATGAGGTAGGCATTCCCATACTCAGACTACAAAACGTGTCAAGTGAGTCATTGCCACTAAATATACACCGTGGATCCATGTCATTGTGAATTGGCATAGCCACCAAGAATACACTATGGATCTATGCTTTAAAATGACTCAGATTCGGACATAGCCACGAGACATACAAAGTGGATCTATGTGTCACTACAAATCATAAATACTCCATTGCAACCTAGATCAGAATGATGAGATCCAGGGTCTTAATTTCCATCCTCCCTAAGTACGAATATAACCATGTGATTACAAGTGTTGAAGTCGAACATGGTAGAAACCACTTGATTACCGATCAATGATTAGAACCGTTAACAAGTGCGAGGGAAATCACCATTGATGTCAATGACTCCCAAGGTACCCTAGTACAATCCAACGAATGTGAATAAATGAATCGAAGTCAAACACTCGATGGAATCTCTCAATCAGGGGTCAATGATGTGAACCCACTGTTGAAAGCGAAGAGACCTGCCATTAAGGCATGCATGCCCTAAGGTAATGAATGATTTCTAAGTCTTGTTCCTAGGTAATGAGTTGAAGCCGACATGAAAAGACTCGTCACAGGAGAGCCTTAATGTATCCCCCATCAATGACACGAAATAAGTAACAAATTTTGAAGTAGATTAGAGTATGAAGTGATTTGAAACTAACTCAAGGAAGGCCGACATGGTAGAAAATTTATAACTGCAGATGGTCGACTCGATAGAAGGCTTATTCAGGTTGGACTTCTCTTGAACATATGAACGACACGACAATAGTCTTGGCAGCATTGACTTAAGGAGGACCTGACATATGGACATGTGGATGGTCAAACGAGAGACAAATGGATTTCCCAACCCAGATACAATGATGAAGGGGGGTGTCATGTTCAAGAGTGACTATTACTGCCACTAACACAAATACAGAGATACATTCATTTTCCCAATTTTCCCCCACCATTTCTGGCAAGTACCTCTTTATTTTTACACAAGCTTGAGGAGGATATCATATGCTTGTTGATGTAAGCTCATCCTTTGGACGAGTCCTTCAGAGTATGTTTAACGAACCCTAAGAAGGAGTGTTTCGATCCCATATGGGTCTTTCGATGTTTGTTTAATGAGTCCAAAGAAAGAAAACTCAGGGGTTTTTCATGTTTAAAGAGTCTGAAAAACACTTAAAGAGAACTCCATCATTTCTTTTTTCATAAATTAATCCGACGAGACCGAAAAAGTGATAACCTACCACTCATCAGATGTTTCTTTCAAATACTTTTACGAGCGTGAAAAGAACAAGGTTGCTTAACAATCTTTTCGTTTTTATGGAGCGTGAAAAGAGATTAAAGGATACTCCACAGGTTTTGTTTTTCGTGATACCATTACGAGTTTAAAAAAATGACAAAAGACTACTCGATTACATTCTCATAGTTTCATGAGCGTGAGAAAGAATCAAGACTCGCTCAGAGTTTTTCTTGAAAACTCATAAAAGGATCTATACATGTGACAAATGTATAAAAACATACCAAAAAACGAATCCTTGTTCCAATGTTTCACTCCTGGACTTTTTATCCGCAAAAAATCAACACTTGCAAAGTCATTAGGACTTTAGGGTTTAGGTAAAATATATAAAATAATATAAAAATACAAATGAAAAAGTGAAAAAATCAATAAAAATGGGTAAAAACTTCATTTCACTCTTCCATTTGTCATTTCACCCAAACCTTGCTATAAAACCCTCTATTTGCCTTGATTTTCAACTGCAGATTGCGGAGGGCACAACTGATCACTCGACGAACGGTCTCCACAGAACATGTAATTTCATCTCTTTCAACTTTCCATGGATCAAAATTTATTTTTCATTGGTTAAAAATAAACTTTTAAGTTAAGTTTTTTAGGATACCTATGCGCGGAGGTCGTCGCAGGTGCTCTATATTGGGCCCTGCGATGATCCAAGATTGTCGCAAGCGGCCCCATAGCCAGCCTATGACGATTTTGCACTGTATGGATGCCCGGGCCTGCAACATGCACAGTTCAAAAAGTTTTTTAAGATGAATTTGCCAATAAAAAGTTTCCAGGGAAGAAGATAAAGATGCCAATCTCTCTTTATTGTTCCATTGCAGGTTTTCCACAGTAAAAATGTTGGAATGGTGCAAGAGAGAGAACGAGGAGGAAGACTACTTTGCCGGGAATGACCCGGGAATGGTAATGGCCCTTCGTCAGTGTGGACTATTGAAATTATTTAAAATCCAGGGTATGAGGGCCCAACTAAGATTACTCTAGTACCTAGTTCACATGTGGGATGTGAACAGGCAGGCGTTTCATGTGGGTGCTCACATTCTTACGATAGATATCGAGGATATCTACTTCTTAACCGAGCTATATCGACGTGGGTCCCGAGTAACTCTTACAAGTAGCAGGGGTGGCGACGAGCCTATGAACCACTATATTGGTGCACATTGTGTGTCGGGTACTCAGAAGCATAGCGGTAAAGTCGCTACAAGAGATGTTTGAGACTTGCCTCTATGGACCATCCTCTATACCATCACATGCATGGCAGGGAGTGTATCTCCCCATATTTCTTTTCAGAGTTATTTTCAGTATGCGTCGGAGTGTATGGAGCCTCGAGTTTTCAACTAGTGTGAAGGGGTTCTCAAAAGTATGAAAAAACAACTGACCAAGTGCAGGATTGGTGATCTGAAACAGTTTGAATATGGGTTGATTTTGGTATCTTTCTTCTTAGAGAGGGTCCTATTTTTATGTTTGCAGGTAGAGTGGGGTATACCTGCCCCACGGGATCTGAGAATGAAGAGGTCGGTCGACCTCATGGCAGGACATGCAGTCGGTCCCATCGTTAGATATAACGATGTCTTCTTTGACTGGTTGAGAACTTAGATGCTCATGGTCGATGACTACGCATATGCCAGATTAGACTTCCGAGGAGATCCAAACTTGACTCTTCCCAAGGGTTCCCAATGGGGGGACATAGGTAAGAAGGACATTTTGTTTTTATGATGTTTTGTGATTTTTAATAGAAAATGTTTTTATGTTGTTTATCCAGTGACTAATCAAAATCTCTTTGATAATGCAGACGTGGGACCTTATCATCCTCCCGGTTCATCCCCCATCTAGAGACGACGGGAGAGAGCTGATGTAGCAGGAGTAGCTGTTGCTGACTATGAGACCCTAGAGAAGAATCTAGAGAGACTCACGATGAACATCCCAGATGCCTCCATTGATGATATCCCGAGGCATTATCAGAGCCACACAGTGGGTGTGTCTTTTTTCATCGGTCGACTACTCTGTAGAGTAGCACGGGCAGTCGCATGTTATAGCGAGCGACATCCTTGATTCTCTATTGTATATGAAGCCACATGCTTCACATTTTGATATTTTGGTCTTCGGACAAAAAACACTTTTTGTAAACTTTTATCGTTATATATATATATATATATATATATATATATGAGGCTTCTATCGGTTTACTTATTGTATATACAAAGTGTGATTGGATTTTATAAATGTCTCAAATGTCTGTCTAACACATAATTAGCCAAAGCATCTATTAATGTATTTAGACATCTAGGAATGTGTTGATATTCAATGTAATCAAAATGACGTTCCAAGAGGTGAATTGGTAAATATACCCTTAACAACGTAGGACTTCGAATGGACTAAACATTACTCAACTGTAAGACTACTAACTGTGAATCGAGTCATACAATAAGGTGATAGATTCCACGTGAAACAACATCGATCAATAATTCGATGGCAACACTATATTCCATGATATTGTTAGTTGCACAACTAAGGAAAACACCATGTAGACTAATCAATTCATTTGTAGGTGCATAGATTGCCCAAGCAACAGATGCTAAGTTTTGAGTACTGCGATTAGCGCCATCAGTGAAGCCAAGGTAGTGTAGTGAAGACACCAACATCTGAAAACCAAGCACAACGCAAGGTAAACAACTAAAGGTCAAAACCAATCAACGAAAAAGCACACAATTATACACTAAAATACAAGCACTCATGCAAAAATGACTTAAGCATAGTACTTCTTCAAGTAAAGCCCATTTTTGGGTTCACTCAAAGGGGTTCTATCATAATCAACCAACTCATAAGCTCCCTTCTCCAACACTCATTTGACAATATAAGGCCCCCACCACATAGGCTCGAATTTACTGACCCCTAACAAATCACGATCTTGCTCGTAAAGAAGAACTAGATCACCTTCAGAAAAAACACGTGGCTTGACATGTTTTTCATATTGGGATTTGACACGTTTCTTTTGAGTTTCAATGACTAAGGTGGCATCACGACAGGTTTCGTCTAATTTCATCAAATACAAACGACATTCCTCTTCAGTAGAGGTGTTAGGGAGAAGTTCAATGACTAATATAAAATATGGTATCTCACATTCAATCGGAAAAATTGCTTCGATACCATAGACTAGCTAGAAAGGTGTGGATCCCGTGGTAGACTTAACGAATGTCCGATAGGCCCATAATGCTGAGAACAACATCATGTGCCCATTTGTTTATGAATTCCTATCATCTGTCGAAGCATAGTAATGAGAACCTTGTTGATTGTTTCAACCTGGCCATTGGTCTGTGGATAATAGGGGGTTGAGTTTTCATTGCAAAGACCCAACTTGTCTGCAAGTTCAAACATCAAATAATTTCGAAAATGACTACCGTGATCAGTAATGATAGCTTGGGGGACACCAAATCTAGTAATGATATGATTGAATACGAACAATGTTGCATTTTTCCCGGTATTATCAAATGTAGGCATCGCCTCGGCCCATTTAGTGAAATAATCCACAACTACAATAATGTATCCATGCCCCCCGACCGAGTGAGGGTTACATGTCATGAAGTCAATGTCCGATTTGGAGAATGGACCAATGAAAATTGCAGGGTGAAGAGGAGCGGGGTGAGATCTTATCTTGTTATTATAAGTTTGGCAAGCATGGCATTTCAGGACGACAGTAATGCAGTCCTTAAATAGAGAAGGTCGGAAATAACCCGCTCGTAAGATCTTTTGGGCAGTGGCATACCCAGACATATGACCGCCACATGGTTCGGAGAGATAGTCATTCAAAGCTTTATCAACTTCATCATAGGTGAGACATCGTCGAAATATAGAATCAATACCATAGCGGTAAAGGGTATCACTGAGGATGATGTATTGACGGGCTTGATATCGTATACGACGATGGTCTGTACTAGATAGATCCAGCCAGAAAGTTTGAGTCTGGAGATATATAATGATATATCTGTACCATACGTCATCAGAAATGATCATAAAGAGGGATTCATCAGGTAGGGAATCATCTGCCACGTTTTCTGTCTCAATGGAGGGAAGGTCACATATCAATTTGGAAAAAACCAAAGATTTCTTGGACTTGGTGTACTCAAACTCTAAGTCAAACTCCTGGAGAATCACTATCCATTTGGAGTACTTTCCCCCAAGCAATTGTTGAGTGAGGATATGTTGCATGGGGTTGCAATCGGAAATAACAATGGTTCTGCGTAATAAGATATAATGACGAAAACGTTGGACAACTTGAATAGCTGCCAAGGCCAATTTCTCCACATGTAAGTATTTGGTCTCAGTAGTCGTAAGACTCCGATTCAAATAGTATATCACATGTTCATCATGCAAATCATCCTCTTGGACTAAAACCATGGCAATGGTAGAGTCAGAAGCAGCTAAGTACAGGAAATAATCTCAGTTATAGTCACGGGGAAACAATAATGGTGTACGGGTTAAGGCAAGTTTCAAAGCCTCAAAAGATTTGTTTGCAGTATCGTCCCATACAAATTCGTAACCTTTCTTGAGTAGCCGAGTAAATCCTTTCTTAATTCAATGTAATTGGGAATGAATCGACGTAAAAAGTTTGCCTTCCCTTGCAAACTTTGGAGCTGGCGTAGTGTGGAAGGAGGAGGTAGATTAAGAATAGCCTCAACCTTCAAGGGCTCTACTCAAATCTCATGTATCGACGCGATAAAACCAAGAATTCGATCAGAATCCACACAAAAACACATTTGTGTGGGTTTAAACGTATGTGATAGTAACGACAGCGTACGAAAATGGCCCTTAAATGTGTCGGGTGATCTTGACGACACATGGAATGCGTCGGTAGATCGTCTAGATAGGGTTGTACATGTTCGACAACATAGGTATTCCAATAGAGGACGAACACCTTCAGTAACCACTCACATAACCAGATCAAAGATCAACACACCGATGTTTTCACATGGTAAAACCCCTACGGGGA
>CBVK0100462042.1:0-12295 GCA_900067695.1 Picea abies
TAATAACTCAATAAACACCTGCACATCGACAAACCAGTGGTAGTTAGTGACTCCAAGAATTTGGCTTGGGATCATTACAGAGACCTAGCACTTTCCTAACAAGGTGAAAACACTTTTGAATAACCCCAAAAGCTAACACGGTCATTTTCAAGGAAGTGACTTTCTACAAGCTTGTCTATTTAGATATTTTTAGTTGGCAAAGGTTGCAAAGGAAATAAACCCTTATAAATCTATGAATGCCTCTACCATCTGGATCATTAAAGATGTGCTTCCTCAACTTGAAGGAGTTGATAAAATCCAATTAATTCTTAGCCTTAAGCACACAAAAAAGATATATTGAACGTGTGTCTCTTTTGGACTAGCTGAAATGAGCTCTTACCATCCAGCCATTTGCAATATATATTTGATGTGTTCTTAAATCAGTTTTTTTTTACCTGAAAGAGGAAAAATGCTCTAGTACTCAGAGTTGTCGGCTTAGTCTCTATTGATACTATCTCAAGACCCCCACATGTTGTTGCATCATTGTGTAGAGAGAAAACCATGTCACTAGATACCTCCACTCTTGCTAGATACCTCTAGGTCTTGGGACATTAACATATTTTCTTATGTCCAAGAAAGACAAATTCTTAACCAAACAAAAGCAGTTTTAGGTTCCTTATATTAACCTTTAAAAACATACACAAAAGCAATTTTAGGTTCCTTATATTAACCTTTAAAAACATACACAGCTACTCTCAAATTGTCTCTCAAATTGTCATTATTAAGATTTTTTTGCAAAGAACTCCAGCACCACTCTCAATGCTTGATAAATTACTCTCAATTATTTCCTTTCCATGTATAGAAGTGCTTATCTTCAAAAGCTCTAATAAAAGTTCTACTCTAGAATTAAAGCTTCATACTCTTGAGCATAAGCTCATGAAAAAGTTCATATTAGTTGTTACCATAAATTACAATAAATTTCGAACTAAGTTATCTATTTTTGCAAAGCATTTTGTTAAACAAATCTGTTTAGTTTAAATAATTGTGATAAACTACGTATCTGGTCATTTTTTTCGGTTATTTCCGCAGAAAGTATTTTACTTTAATTTCCTTTAAATGTTTTAAACCAAGAAACAGCCCTAAGAAGGCTCTGGCCTAAAATTGGCTTGGAATATTTCCCACCATTATAAATTATAAAGGATACTACAAATTTGAAGCCAACAATCAGCAAAAAAAATATTCAGCCTTATATCTGTGAACAAGGAAGAAACATTGCTTCAAGCTCACAACAGAACAAGTTCGAGTTAATCTGAAAAACCATTTCAGGAAAAAGGACATAAATATACACTATTTTAAGATGGTGCATTTCAAGCTTAGTCAGTAACCACAAACAGATGTTTCATGATGACCTCAGCAAACACTTGAAAATAGCTAACAGCCATTATAATATCATATTCATTGTGATATACAAAAATAGAAAGAACAAAAAACAGGGGACCTGGAAGATGAACAGACAATCATGTTTCTCTAGGCTTCCATTCATCCTAAACTATGTTACAACAGAAATCTCGACCTGTGTTCGACCTGTGTTCGTCCTGGGGATCTAGGAATGCTTGTCTGGGGATATAAAAGCAATATGATACAGTTCTCTTACAACAATGGGAAAAGCAACAGTACTCTCTTAACATTCCATCTCTTGTTTTGTTGATATAATGAATTGGAGAAATTGAATTAGATATGGTTAAGTATTGGATGTATCACTGGAGGTTGTCCTTGACAATGCGGTTGACTGAGCATCCTCATATCGCTCAACATCATTGAACTCATCCTCCACAAGCAGGCAGGGAGGAGTAAAAGCCTGGACAACTGAGGACACGCTTGGAACTTTCTTTACACCATTGCAAACCACCTCTAACGAAGTGATACAAAAGGAAGTATAAAAGCATTTTCTACAAACATAGCCAAATGCTAGAGATACAAAGGGAAGTGGGATGAGCAAGGGCGAGTAAGAGAATTTCTTGATTGAGAAGTACCCTATCATAGTAATCTGGGAGAGGAACAAAGCTGCCAGAATCCTGGTATGCATATGAGGCCACATACGTCCATTGCTCTCATAAGAGGGCACATACACGTTCAGTGCCTGCACACACACAAAAAAGAGGGTTGCCAGTTACACATCTCCAACTTCCTCTTATTTGTTTTGCAGCAGTGCATATGTGCTCCTTCCAACCCCTTCCTTAGCTTCTCATATTTTCACAAGTCTCTTTCATATGGATTTTGGATGCACCAATTTCCATTTGTTAAAAACAAACAAGGTTGTGTGTGATAGAGAGAGAGAAAATCACCTGATTCCGAAGCACAAACCATCCCACAGCAAAGTACAGAATAGTGAAAGGAAGGATCATTGGAGCAATAACAGAATAGCATAGAGCAACGGTGATAATCAACATGTCATTTGGAACTCTGGTAGCATAACCAAAATCGGAGGGAGCCCAAGCCTCTTGTATCTCTGCTTCAGTCTTACAAAGAAATCTCTTCTTGGCATGGTATATCACTAGCGGCACCAAGCAAGAAAGTTCAAGCCCATAGCCTACAAAAACCCTGTTTAAAAAGACAATCCATATATAAATGCAATTAGACATTGAAACCTGAAGAAGAAAATCCATTTCATCACTAGCAAACCAACAATGAATTCTTTCAGAAACGAAGAACTAGAATACAGTTTCATGGAATTGGAAGAGAAAGGAAACCCGGCTTACTTTAGAGCAACAAAACTAATGAAGAATGAAGCATTTGGCGGAAGAGAATTGCCAAGCAGCTTAACAATTGAGTTGGGTTCCTCCTCCACCTGCTTGATGGACTGGAACAAGGTACCGGCTAATGTAACTCCCAGGAAAACATTGAACACGATAAAGTAAAAATACTTTCCAGAGGAAGCTCTCACTACATGGCTTTCCGAAGGAATCCCTTCAGCCTTGGAGAGGAACATGAGAATTGTAGGCAAGAAATTCAAAAAGAGAATCAGAGCAAGCTGAGGCAAATAAGCTTCAAGGATGCTTTTAAGTGCTTTCTTGTCCACAATCCATTTCAGAAAAGGCACAAGTTTTCTTAGATTTTCAATCGTTGTAAGTGCAGAGATAAAGGCGATTGGAATCATGTAGAAAATAATAGCTAGAAACGCAATAATGTATACAATGTTCTCTCGAATCATCCTCTGATAGAAGGGAATGGCAAGGTTTTTCCACACTACTTGACGAGGCTCGGGAGCAGCCATTACAGTCCATGTATCTGCTTGCTGTGAATGCACAGCCTGTGCTGCGGCTAGTGCAACAGGCCTACTGTTGAAAATTATAAAAGCTGCCGCAACCTGCTTCTCTGTCCGCGTAATTTTCTGTTTTATTTCCAGCCGTTGTGATACATTCTTAATCTTCTCATTGTAGAAATCTATAGAGTCAACACTTTTTCCCACAAGTCCCAAAATTCCTGTCCTGTGCAATGGCCGCGTCCCCTCTTGTTTCTTCACTGTCCTAGACGCTTCAAACATATATTCAGCACGAGCTAGTTTCTTTCTGTAGCCTTTTAGTTTCGTCCACACCTTATCAGCCTGCTCAACAAAATAAAATGTTCAATATAAAACAAAACCCAGAATTCTATCAGTAGGTGTGTGCTCGATTGAATAATGATAGAGAATAAGTTCAAATGGAATTGTTAATGATGCATGCTTTTGAGCAACTCATCAATCATGGTTTTTGTCATAAGGAATACAGTACTCCTTATCTTTGAATGCTTGGCCATATCTATTGAATTCGCCCAAACTTGCCAGTTTCCTCATGAAAGTGGGAGAAGGCCTAAACCAAATGACATTGAAAAATGAGTCATTTAGTTATGGCTAGAAAATTGAGTCATTTAGTTATGGCTAGGGTTGAAACGCAGCTTGAATCCAGAGCTGAGATAGCTGGGTCAAAGTTGCTAATGTATCAATAAATTCAGAGCTTAGCTGAACTAAGCTGCTAAAATGTTTTGTTTTTTGCGAACTTTTCAATCCTCTCAGAGATATAGAGGCTCCCCTAGAGGTAGATGAAATTAAAATATTATATTAGGAGTGAGTTAATTAGGGAGCAATCTTCTCTCCAGAGGAGCTAAGTAGGGAGTAATTTTCTCTCCCCAGCTACTTTTCCGGTAGGTTTTTTTAACTTTTAAATTTCTGACCAATTCATAAATTCATAACTCTATTCAATTTTATGAGCATCTGGGTTGATTTAAAATGGGACAAAACCCCTGAAGTAAGGTTCTGAAATACATGAAACTTTGATCCATGCGAAACTCAAATTACCCCTGAAAATTTGGCCAGATTCAAACCAATTCAGACCACTTTTTTACCTGAAAAACAAAATTTCGGAAAGAAGATTGCTCCCTAATTATCCTACTCCTATTATATTCTATTCAATCATGCACAGCATTTGATTTGAGAGCCTACCATTCTGCTGCTACTGCTACTAGACTTCACGAGGGACCTAATCTTGCCAATTAGGAAAAGAATATACGGCCCCTCTTACAACTATTACCAAGAACATTATGATGAGAAGGATACGAGTGAAATTTCAAATACCTGTGACATGTCGGTGACAATCAAAGATCTTTCAAAAGTTTCCGGGTACAACCGCCCGAAAAAAGAGTCCACTTGTTCTCTGCGTGTTTTCCCAGCTGGTACAGGAGGAATATCTCGAACTAGGATTGCAAATTGTTCTGGTTTAAACTCCAATGAAGTTTGCTCTCTTGCTCTTAGTTGAAGAACATGCTTGTAGGTTTTCCAGAGAACAATATATGTCACCACTGAAACCCAGTACGCTGCAACTACAAAAGCCCATAATCGTTTGCTCTCTTGCTGCAATACACAAATTTAAGGCCAGGCCTTATTAATTGGATTTGAAAATTTGGAGTCAAAACAACATCAGAAGGCGAGGGTTTGCCTGGCACCTGAATATTGCCCATAGCAAGCTTGTCAAAATCATCATAACTGGCAAGAGTTTTGTTCTTTGCCTGCTCCATAGTGGTTCGATAATTGATATCGGTTACACTCAGAGGAATGAGAACCAGTAAACAAACTCCTCCAGATAATATCATGATTATCAAAGCTGTTTAGAAACAATCCAATAACAAAAGCCTTTTAGTCCCAAAAGTTTAGATGATACAGAAGTCTATTTCCATCTTAATGGAAGCCTAGATTTGTCAAAAATAGCAATTTTTTTTTAGTTTTGGATTAAGTTCAATTTAAGTTGGTTTTATTAAATTTTGAGAGATTGTAATACATCATTATTTTTCTTATTTTGAGAGATTGAAACACGTTATTATCTTTTTCAAATTGGGTTATAAAATGTTTTTATTGTTTTATAAGTGTATAAACTCAATCTTTCATACTAATTCATTCCTAAACCTTTCATACTAATTCATTCCTTCGATGCTAATCCATTCCTTTGATGCTAATCGATCTTTTTTTAATGAAATTACTATGTTATATTCATTTTTTAATTATTTATATTTCAATTTTGAATTAGCTTAAGAAGAATTAAGCTTTTAAAAACAAAGTTCCTAATTTGAATTGTCTTAGGAAGGATCAAACTTTTAAAAACAAAGTTCCATGTTCCACCAGTCAAGTAAGTAAAACTATGATTTAAAGCAAAATTCCTCATGAAAACTTAAAAAACCTATGATTTAAAGAAAAATTCCTCATGAAAACTAAAAACAGGTGAGTTTAGTGGTGAATTTATCCACTTACTAATTTACTCCAGAAGGAAAATAAAATTATCATTTTTAAAAGACGGTTTTCTTTGCCTATGCATCTGGGTTTACTTTGCTGGCTGTAATAGGGTAGTAGCCAAGCTATTTTCAAACAAGTTGACATAATGCACGTTCATCAGTCCTCATAATGACAGTAATGAATGGGATTAAGATTTCACAAGTACTTTTGAGGCTACATGCTAAAACAAAAATTGCAACTGACTGAATTGAGGAATAATATTAATGTACCAGTAGTGAAGAATCTGAGATAAACGGCTGCATCCAGACCAGCCATAGAGATAATGTCATCTTCAGTAGCCTGCGAGGCTTCCACAATCCAGGCGAAAGGATAGCGAGATTTAGACGCATCCAGTCCTTTGAGAATTCTATTGGGGAAATAGATCACACGGTTCCCAGGCCTCCTGGACAGCCATGAAAACCCCAAAACCAGAAATATGAAGATGATAAATGAAGTGCCCAGAGATGTCAGCAAGGAACTGAAATCCATGAGGCAGATGATGCATCCACACACACAGTCTCTCCCTGCAGCTTCTCTTCTTCCCTACTCTTAATTTGTTTGATTTGTTTCTCTTCCTCTGGCTTCTAGTACTCATCAACTATAGTTCAATGAACCCAACATATATATATAGAACATAAAAATACATACATTCGGATACGATATGTGTGGTACCAGGGAATTGTATTTCAGTGGGTGTCAAGATCTGGAATCCGACTGGGACCGATACCACACTCAGGACAATTATCACCGACCCATGCGGAAACTAAACTGAGATTGTGATTTGTAGATTTAGTTACCGACTTAACTTTGATGATTTCTCCTTCAAAGGACAGTATTGGATTTGGTGCTGTGTTTATTTTCTTCTTCCACCCACGGTCCAACGCTTTCAAAGAAGTTCTTGATTAATTGCCCCAAGATAAAAAGTTCAAAGAAGTTCATGATTAATCGCGCAGAAACATGGATGTTCATCGACATCCCCTGTCTTCGTGTAACGAGGCGGTGAAGAGTCGTTTGGTGGGCAACTACCATAAATGTATAATGGAACATTAACATTTGTTTTCGATACTTCTGTTACAATTGGACAAAATGCCGGCGCAGTTACTGTGTACTTGCAGAATCAATGTTGTTTTCATATAATGCAGACGGGTGGCAGAGGCAGAGTTATATATGGCCGCGTTGTCTAGTTGTTTTATGAAATAGTTTTTTTTGGGTTGAAATTCAGTAATATAAATTTATAAAAATCACTATTTTTTGTTGTTTAAAATTCATTTCTGAATATAGAAATAAATTTATCATATTAAAAATACCTTAAAATAACCAAATTATATAAAAATAATCATTCAAATTTATAAATCTAACAATTACTGAAAAAATTTCGAACAAATATAAAAATTCATTTCGAATATGTGAACTATAACCATATCAGTAATTGATCGGATAATTCGGAAGCGTGTCGAGGTCGATTATCTCGGTGTCATGTGGATTTTTGTCAAACTCGGACCTGTGGTATTGTCTCAAGCCATTTTCAATTATTCATTTGAGCTGTGTGTAAACAATTGGAATTTGTAGGTTGAGTAATGATGTAATTTGACTTCCTTAATGATGAAAATGATCAGTCCAGTCATTCACAGACATAGAAAAGCAAAATCAAAAACTTTATTGCAAAGCACAATAAAATGGATTATGGGTTTTGAGAATTCTAAAATGGCATGGAATCTAATAGATCTTCTGTGTTCGCCCTTCCCTGTGAACTCGTCTCCTCTTTGCGGAGGGACCCGGGATGCCCAGACGTACCCGTCGGTTAATGCTTACCTCTTTGTGGAGGTGCGCGCATCCAAAAGAAACCCGGCGTCACACAATGTTTGTCATCGTTTCAAATATTCGACACAAACAATTTTAATATTTATTTCATTTTGGGTAGTTATTTTTTTTTATTGTTTTAAAACATTTTTAATATCATGCTCTATTTGTTTTAATGTCAAATTCAATAAGTTAGGTAAGCTACTCAAATGTAAAGTTGAGTATTTTTATCTTATTTATAATAAATAGGATAATATAGTATGACATGTCCCTCATTCTCAATAACACAACATCCTCCACATAAATCATCAATAACAAAACATAACCTACTATGTATATTTCTCCTCCTCCATCCTTCCTTATCCAATCTTCTAATAACTCTATAAATAAACCAAATAATGTGTGTGAGAGAGGGGGCATTCTTGTTTCATCTTGAGATTACTATTGATTGGACTTTCATGCTTCAATTTTTATCAGTTATGGATACTGAAAATTCTATAATAACTTCTTCGTATAAGTGAAAAGTTGCTCCTCTCCACTTAATTGGAATTCTTACTTTCTATGGATTCTTTCCCATTTTTTTATTTGAGTGACTATATCAAAACTTTAGAAAAAATGAAAAAGAAAAGATAAATACTATTACCTTTCCCTTGCACTTTTCCACTAGTAGCTCTAAGAGTTATCGAGTGGTCAATCATTAAATGCTTAGGTCAAAAAATGGCTTGAGAAGGAGCCATGATATTGTTGTCTTATGCTCATTTACCTTTTTCCTCTCTAAAATGGTACCAAACTGCTTGGAAAAGAGGCTACTAACTGTGTTGGGGATTTTGTTGCATGGGAGAGGAAAATATCCTTTGTTAATCTAGGTTGTGAGTTAAACAATAGACAATGATTAGTTGCGGGACAAGTAGAAGAGTATTATTGCATAAAAACAAAGCAATAGAGCATGCATTCAATGAAATTACAAATTAAACTACAAGGATACCATTCAAACATAATAACTTGGATGGAAACAACAATACTCATATATTTGCCCAATGGAAAAGCATGAAATGAGTAACAACACCTGGGGAGAATGATTGGATGCAAATGGGATCCAACACTCTCCTTTAGAAGCTCTCTCTGACAATGGTGAATGAAGAAGTCTTTGTTCTTTGAGGAAAAGACACAAAAAACATGAGGGGTGATGAACAATAAAGATAAGAGAGAAACATAGATAATCTCCAATCTCATTCCTACAACATAACCTTGTAATTTCTCTCTCTTTTCAAATGTTGCCCCATGGATTTCATTTATAGAGAACTTGTTATGTTCTTGAAGAACTAGTTCCAATGTGAAAGCTCTTCATTCAAAATGGAGATTCCAATTCTTAAAAAAGACTTTGGAAGGCCAAACTAATCTTCGTAAATGGGATGGGGGCTTGAATTTCTCCTATACATCAACCTAGAGCCACTTGAGTAAGGCTTACCTCTTTAAATAAGTCAAAGAGGTCATGCTCACTCATGTGAACAAAGTTGTGCAAGTTTCAAAGGAAATGTTGTGCAAATTGCATAAGTGTTAGTGTAGGAAGGTCATGTAAGTGAATAAAAACCCACTTTCTAAGGTTTTTTCTCTTTCTCTCTGAGGTAATGTAAAGTAGACATGATGTAGCCTTACTATGTTCTATTCATGCCAATTGATGATGTTTTCGAGCAATCACCTAAATGTCACTTGTGAGTGATATTGAGGTGATAACAATTACCCCTTGATGTGTGATGTTATGAGCTTCTGTATAGTCGAAATACATAATTGTTTTTTGTCCTCCATGCCTGTAATTTGTAAAGAATTCTTATTCAAAGAGATTTTGAACCAAGAAGAAAGGACTACCCACGGAAAAGTGATGAATCCCACCTGAAAAAAACCAAACATATATGTATTGATGGTCTCTTATACAAAAGAGGTAAGCATTCCCATGCTCATGAAATTATCAAAATACATTGAAGATAGTAGACATGTGTCCTTTATGATCATATATGAGCATTATGACCCATCTATATGGTGAGAATCATGAATATCGTTGTAATTGGAAGATCGTTGATGTGGAAACAAGTGTCACACGTGGGTGCACTGACAACAAAAAAGGAATTCTCACTGGGAGGGGACTTGGAACCTATAGCGAGTTATGTGAAAGGAACTCCCACTCAATGGAATCGATAGCCATACAAGCCCATGGGTCTTCAACTAGAATTGGAAACTACAACCATTGCAATGTATGACCCACCCTGATGTGATAATGATCTAATGTCGAACATTAGAGGGGTGACTGAAGCAAAGAGACATGATGAATTTATCTTTTTAGTCCAAGGTTCACCATTAATGACGGAAATGGGAACCAAGATACAACAACACTCATGGAATAACATGAGTTGGTGTTGATAGGAGTGAATATGTGAGAGCAAAGAATGGGAGGTCCCTTGGGATCAAAAAATAATAAGCCAAGTGATAAATTGCAACAGAGGAGGATTTTGATAATGATAGATAAGTTTTGGTAGATGAGGAGGGATCTCAAGACTTCCCTTGGGAGGAGCAATAATGATGTTTGATAGGGGTAGCAGTAAAAACCAACTAGACACAAAAATGACATGATGTTGGTGAACAACCAAATTATTGATGTATGCCAGACTAGGATTAAAGATAAGTGGAGACAATAAAAGGATAACTAATGAAAGAAACTCTGAGGATATCAATGATGGGTACTAGGATATGCAAGGTGTTATAAAAAACTAGAATCGTTGTAAGCATGAGTGACTCAATGAAAGTTATCCAACCAAGGGTGACAAGGACTACTACCGAGTTTGAAAGGGATACCATTAGATAAGGTGGTATGAGTGTTGATGTTTCCCTCATTTTTGTTTTTTTGAAGTTTTTTTTATTTGTTTTGATGTTTTTCAGTTATTAATGAATAAAAGAATATAGATACATTATAGACAACGAGATAGGGGCCCTAAGCATGTGACCAAGAAACTCTTCCATATGTGGCTAGAGTTGTGAAAGTGAACAGGGATGGAGCCCCTAGGGTGGGTCTAATTGGAGGGGTAAAGGAGTGATAAAGTGGATTGGAAATGGTCTACTAGTCATGGATGAAATGAGAGGCCAATGAAATGTGGTTAAGTATTTAGCATAACCGATCATAAGAATGTAATATGTTGGGAGTAAGAGGGCGTGGGTTAACATAATGAGGAGAAGGAAGTATGAGGCTTGTTCTATGAGATGTAGGCTACACAGAATTCCGAAGGTGATAAAAATGAGATGGGGTGCTAAAACCAAGGAAATCCATAAAGGTGGAGTGCTACCAACCATTGTCAACTAAATGCATGTGGAACTGGGAAAAGTTGTCCACTGAGATGAGAGGAATAAATCCTAAAGATATATTCAGAGGGGGATTATATTGGTAAATGTAACATACACAAAGGGGGGAGTGGCATGCCAGTTTGAATAATTGCACATGAGGAGAAGGGGCCTAGGGACCTATTACATGCATTCGGGGAAAAAATCGCTTCCTGACAAATACTTACACACATAAAATCAAATACCCAGTGTGAAAGTACTCATGATAAGAAATCTAGCAGTGCAGATAGTGTAAAAGATGGAGATATTGAACTCATATACCTATTTGAAGAACTTTAGCGGGGGTAAATGGCCCAGGTGAAGGTTTTGATGGAAATGAATGGAGCAAATTTCGTCAAAAGGGGCAATGACAAGATTACAATGGTGTTAGAAACATAGAAAATGGATTTTTTGAGCTCCTAAATGGACCTCTGGATGGTCATGAAAGGGCCATATAAATAGGGTCGGACCCACAAGTCCAAATCGTTCGTACCTTGTTGAGTTGACTTAGGATTTTGGATTCCACAAGATTCTAAATGTTGTTGCAAACAAATGGAATGTTGATTTTTATTCCATCACCACTATTATTCAATTGAACGTTTTGAGTTTCTTTGGAGGGCCTCAAACCCCAAACCAAAAAACCATAGAAAACTATTCTTTGTACCAATGTATTGAAGAATAGGTTCCTTAATTTCCAACTCCACATATGAATTTGTCAACATTTATTTTGCAGAGAATAGAGGGTCTTCATGCCTCCTATGTCACATTTCTCTATTTTCGAGTTTCTTTGGAGGGCCTCAAACCCCAAACCAAAAACCATAGAAACCTATTCTTTGTACCAATGTATTGAAGAGTAGGTTCTTTAATTTCCAACTCCACATATGAATTTGTCGACATTTATTTTGAGAGGGCCTTCATGCCTCCTATTACACATTTCTCTACACAAGTTTTCCAATTATAACCAGAATCAAATTCAAGGAACCACCTCCAATTTGTCATAATTAAAGGGGATGGTAATATCCCTATCTTGACTACCTATTACCATTACCTTAGTTTTGTTTAGATTAAATTTCATTCCAAAGTAACTGCAAAATTTGTTTAGGGTATCAAGATGTCTTTGAAGACTATCTTTGTGATTTCCCAATAACACAACATCCTCCACACAAATCATCAATAACAAAACATGGCCTGCTATTCATATTCCTCCTCCTCCATCCTTCCTTATCCAATATTCTAATAACTCTATAAATAAACCAAATAATGTGTGTGAGAGAGAGGGGGCATTCTTGTTTCATCTTGAGATTACTATTGATTGGACTTTCATGCTTCAATTTTTATCAGTTATGGATACTG
>CBVK0100462043.1:0-12294 GCA_900067695.1 Picea abies
GTCTAGAATCAAATATTGTCCATTGATTTAAGCGCTCGATCTTAAGTCGTCCAGATGAGCGTAAGTCTTATCACTGATTCTGAACCCCCCGGTTAAAAGTAGAACGGTCGGGGGGGTCCAGAATGCTCTGTACACCGTAGATTTGAGCGTCGCGATCAGGACCGTCGATATGTGCAAGGAGCATAAATGGGGAGTGGAGAATACATGCGCTAGAGAAACTTAGGATACATGCATTTTATGGGTTTTTCCCCAAACTTTTCAAGTAGACACCACCATGGGGCTTCGACCAAACGATCTTCTAAGCATATGAAACATGGTGCAACATTTACATCAAGTTGGTTTTATTGGAATGAAACAATAAAGCAACTAGCCTACATACTAACCTATCTTCCTATGACAATTAACCCAGATTAAACAATTGGGTTAAGAATTTACTCTACCCTGGGGCTATCTGACCAAGATTAGACAGTCTGGCCAGATTTATTCGCTAATCTAACCTAGACACTTTGGCTAAGATTAGAATGTTTAGCCAAATTCATTCACTACTCTATCAACATTCAAATTTAAAAAGAACTTGGCCATGCTTGAAAGGTATGGACCAAGTTACTATTATTGCATGGGGCTTTTATTGCAATTCTTTTATGCCCTCTTTTTCTTTCTTTCTTTTTCTTTTTTCTTTTCTTTTCTTTTTCTTTTCTTTTCTTTTTCTTTTTTCTTTTCTTTTATTTTCAAATTATTTGCAGAATGAAAAATCATTTGTCAACAAAAACACTAGAGACAGATAATATCCCAGTCACCAATTGATCCTATAACTTATAGGGTGATAACAGCGGGTCCACCTGGGGATGGTACTTGCCCTGTGAAGTGCCAAGAATCCTGGTTCCTGTCATTCTGAAGATTTCTTCCTAGTATCCTTCATTGGTTTTATTCTCAAAAATTGGAAAAATAGTGGTCAGCAGCTTAGGGCCTTCTCTTGAGGCTTCAACCAACTGACTAATGTTCTTCACTCAGAAAATGCAAGTGAAAAATAAAAATAAAAATGGTATGTACAATGGAGAGTGAAAAATCGAATCTCTATTGAGGTGGCACATAATGTTTCAGCATTCTGCCATTCACAGGTCCTCCTGGCAGATCTGTCCCATCAGTTTTGTTTAGCAAGAAAGCATTGTTTCCCCTGAAAGCTTGGATCATGTATGGCCTTGTCCACAGACTATCAAATTTTCCATTCTTTGCCTTGTCTTCCTTTCTGGCATCCCATCTCAGCACCAAATATCCTAAATCGAAATCATCTTCCTTGGTTCGTTTGTCAAAGATCTTCTTGATGTTTTCTTGGATTACCTGAGTCTTGTTGAAAACTTCTTCCCTAGACTGCTGCAAATGGATCATCTGGTTGATCCTTCTCTGTGAGTCATTCGGCTCAGCTTGTACATCTTGAAGAAACTTCATGACAATGACTCCTAAAGAAGTGGGGAAAACTGCCTCTGTGCCATAGACCAGCTGGTATGGTGACATACCAATTGACCTTTTGGTGGTCAGTCTGTCAGCCCATAATGCAAACACCAATTTGTTGTGCCATGATTTATTGTTTTCCTGCAATGTTTTCTTGATGATATTTACCAATATTTTTTTTGAAGATTCCACCAGCCCATTCCCCTGAGGGTAGTAGGCTGTGGAATGCCCCAAACCAATGTGATACTGGTTGCATAAATCTATGAGTTTCTTCGACCAGAAAGCAGTTGCATTATCAGTTATAATCTTTCTAGGGCATCTGAAGCAAGACAAAATATTATTTTCAAGGAATTTGATAATAACAAAGTCAGTGGCTTGCCTGCTTGGGACTTCTTCGATCGATTTGGTAAAATAATTGGTGGCAATGAGAATCCACCTGTGCTGGCCTGAAGAAGGGGGGTGTATTTCTCCAATGAAGTCCAGTCCCCATTGCTGGAAAGGGGCTTCAACTGAGATTGGTTTTAGAGGGAGAGGAAGGAGTTTTCTTTTGCCTTCAAACAACTGACATTGATGACATCCAGTCACTTTTTGATGCACATCGGTGAACAGGGTGGGCCAATAGAATCCAGCTCTGAGTATTTTGTTGGTTGTGACCTTCCAGTTCAAATGGCCACCACATTCTCCTGCATGAAACTCTTGTAACACTTTTTCAGCTTCATCTTTCAGTAAACAATTTAACAGAATGCCTGCAGGATCTTTCCAATACAAATTGCCTTCTAGAATACAGAATTTCAAGGCTTTCAACTTCAAAAATCTAGCTTTAATCTTAGTCAAACCAGGGGGATCTTGTAAATTTTGCAAAACAAATATAAGGTCTGCATACCATGGAGAGTTGAGAAATACCTCTCTCACACTTGGAGTCGCCATCTCGCCCTGTTCATCTACTGTAGCTAACAAATTAATTTCAAGAGCCTGGAAATTTGATTCAGCCATTAATTTTGCTAGGCCTTGACCCTTGATTATTTTTGTTGGCTTAATCTCTATATCGTATTCTAAAATGACAGCAATCCATTTTCCCCTTCTTCCATCAGGATTGTCCTCTGTCAAAATGTCTTTTACTACCGCGTTCGGAACATATGCTATGGTGTGGGAATGAAGAATGTAGACTCTAAAGTCTTTTATGGCTTTTACCAAAGAAAAATATTTTTTCTCCATTATCTTGTAATTCAGAGCAACGTCTCTTAACGCTTTGCTAAAGAAATCTATGTGCTATTCATACCCTTCGCTGTTCTTTTGCATTAATACTGTTGCTATAGTATGTTCGGAGGTGAAAGAAAAGAGATAGAAATCCTTAGTGAAATCAAGACTGATCAAAACAGGGGCTTCTGTGAGTGCTCGTTTGACTTGTTCAAAAGACTATCTGGACTTAAAGTCCCATTTTATTTTTACATCCCTTTTTAGCATATTTGTGATGTTTTTGAGGAGTTCTTCCAGATTGGGAATGAATCTTCATAGAAAATTTATTCTCCCAATAAAAGACTGTAGTTCCTTGAGGTTCTTGGGGTGTTCTAATTTTTGTATGGCCTCGATTCTGCTGGGGTCTATTTTGATTCCATCTTTGGAAATGATGTGTCCTAGCAGTTGGCCTTCCTCTAACCCGAAAAGGCTTTTCTTAGGATTTAAGGCAATCCCAAACCTTCTACATTTCTCGAAGACTCATCTGAGGTGTCTCAAGTGTTCGTCATCAGATCGGGAAAACACAGTTATGTCATCTAAATAGATGACAATAAACTTACCCAATTCTTCCATGAAGGTGATATCCATCGCCCTCTGGAATGTGGCTCCTGTGTTCATCAGACCAAAAGGCATTGTCACATACATGAAAGTGCCCCACAGGGTGGTAAAAGCAGTTTTGTCTTGGTCATTCGGGTGAACTAGGACCTGATTGTAACTTGAGAAACCGTCCAACAGAGAAATTTGACTGGACCCGACCACCCTTTGCAGGATGTGGTCCATTTTCGGCAAGGGGTAATTATCCTTCAGGGAGACTTTATTCAAATTTTGGAAATCTATGCAGAGTCTGATTTCCCCATATTTCTTACATGTAGGGACCAAATTAGAGACCCATTTGGAAAAACGCAATGGGACTATGATTTTGGCATCGTACATTTTTTTTATTTCCTTTTCTCTCAGAGGGAGCAACTTGGGATTTATCCTCCTAAGTTTCTGCCTGAATGGTTTTTGGTCTTCCCTTATTGGAATCCTGTGTTGTATGATGATGGTATCATAAGCTTTCAAATCCTCATAACCTCAAGCAAATACATCCAAATATTCTTTGAACATATCAATGTATTTGAGTTTTTGTTCTCGGGGTAATGATTTAGACAGTTTGACTATCCTGGGTTTCTCCTCAGTCCCTATATTACAGTCTTCTACCTCTTGCCCATGTGCTTCAATTTTTGGTTTTTTGGCTACGTTGTTAAAATCAAACAAGTCCTCTAAAGGAGCCAAACCTCTAGGAAAAACATTACTTTTCAAATGCAAAACATCGGCATCCATTTCGTCATCACCTAAATCTACGCTATTTACACTATCAATTTCAAAATTAGAACTATTTACATTTTCATCTTCGTTCTCTAAATCTATATTTGTACATTCAAAATCATTTTTACACTGCAAAAAGTCTTCGATTTGATCATCATTGCCAAAAACTTTCCAGTACCTGATGTTGTCGGGAACGGTTGGTCTGCATTTCACCTCAATAGTGTATGGACGAGTCAGGCAGAAAGGAATCTTACAGGTGGCTGCTAACGTAGCCAATTCGTCTGCCAGAATGTTTTGTCCCCTCAACATTACCTGCAAGTCAACTTCAGTAAAACATCTCAAGGAATCAAGAACAATGTTCCTATAAGCTCTAAGACGTGGGTGCTTCGCATCATACTCACCTTTGATTTGCTTGATTATCAATTCAGATTCGCCTCTTACCATTATCTGTTTAGAACCAACTTTTTTTAAAAGATTCAGACCAAGCATCAAGGCTTCATACTCAGCAATATTGTTAGTGTATTGGAAATTTAATTTGTATGAATGGTTTTCTGAATACCTGTTTCTATGGTTATGCAGCCAGATTCCTTCTCCAGCTCCTTCTTTTCTCACAGCTCCATCAAAATCCATACTCCAGAAATCAGCGGGTAACTCTTCAGTTATCACGTTCTTCATCCTTGCTACCTCAATGATTTATTGGCCTTCATCTTGACTAGATGTGTCTTCCCTCAGCTGAGTATCTTTATTTCCCATGTCACCATCATTGTACAAGATAAACGAATCTAAATCGGAATATGCAGAGTAGAGAGGATAGTTGTGTGATTTTTCTTGGCTACTGACCATGTACTTCATCAATGTTTCTCTGTATAGCCTTCTTTGTTGCCCAAAAACTGGGATAGTGGCATAGGACATATCTAGCTGCAGGTTACCTCTCAACTTAGCCCCCCAAGACTGGGATAGCAACATTCCATACTTCGGTGGGATGTCTGCAACTACCACATCCATTACTATGCTCTTCACAAGAATCTGAACCAAGGTGATGCATAGGTCCTTGATCAAACCAATACATCTAACTTTATTGGAGTCAAATGAGTGTAAATCCTTGTAAGGTCTGGTGACCTCCAATCCCAGTTTCTCCATTACTGCTTTGGGAATCAGATTGTGGGAAGCACTTGAATCTAGCATAGCATTATGCAAGATCAGGTCATGTATGTTTAGACTGATGTAGAAAGGAGCAACCTACCCAATGTCCTCTCGACCATCTACTTTAGGTCCGAACAGAAGTTCAGGTTGATCATCAGTAAGGTTCACAGTGTCTGAATGATTTGTTGATCCAATGGTTAAGGCCTTCATGCCTATGTCAGGTTCAATGGTCAGTTCTATGATCACCTGTGAATGATAAATGTCTTTGTTCATCAACTCTGAAAGTGGGATGGGAATTTTTACTTTGGCTAATTCCCCCTCAAGGCTAAAGGGTGTAGGAGATTTGCTTGGGCTCATCAACTCTGGTTTATCCACCATGCTCTTCTGGATAGAAGTACTTGGTGGATTAACAGGTGAAACCTTGGGTTGTGACGATCCTTTCAGAATAGTAACATTTTTCTTCATAGGAACTTCGGTAGTACTCGTCTCAAGAATATTATCGACAGTAATTGTCTCAGGAATCTTCTTGGTGGATGGCTCAGAGGTATTCTTGGTTTTGGCCACCTTCTTCATTTCAATCATCTTTTTTGGGGAACTCCCTTCCATCCTTTTACTCCGCAGATTATACTGCCGATGTACCTCCAAAATGGAATTTTCAAATGCCTGTTGTTATGCATCTTCAAATTCTTCACTCACCTTTGTTTGATTGAGAAGAAAAAGTTCTTGCTCTTCTTGGGTAAGGAAAATAGCTTCATTATCATGAATGCCCATGAGATTTATGTGAGTATCGTCCAGTTCTTCGATTACTTCCTCCCCTTCATCAACATAATTTTCTTGCAGGGGAGGTCTGATCTATTGATATGGACCCCTCTGCTCTCTTTGATCCCTAGGATCTCTCTGTCTGATTTGAGGAGGGTTTCTCCTAAAGTTAGGGTTCCAAACCTGAGGAGCTATTGGATTTTCTCTCGGAGGATTTCTGTCTGACACAGTAAGTATTTCCATCATTCTTTCCACTGCTTTGGCCAAAGAATCCAATTTAGAATCTAAGGTCAATGTGGAAGGCTCTTCTTTAATTGTGACTCTCCTCTCTGACCTCTGACGTGCTCTTTTTTCCAACAAATTGGCCTCCACACTTATAGCACTTTTCTGCATGTCTTCCAGGGTGGTAGAATTTATTTCCCTTAGTTGGTATGACATGTCAACATCAAAACCATCGGGGAATTTTATTAATGCCAAACCCTGTGGAGGTTTGATTTCAGCTGGGATTGCGTTGTATAGGTTACAGAAATGAGTGCAGTAATCTTGTATTGTCTCACCTTGATTCCTTTTAATACTTTTGTATTCTGAAAATATTTGAAGAGGGTTTTTCTTTACCTCCCATCTGTCCAGAAAAATCTTTTGGAATGTGGTAAGGTCAAGGACCAAGGCGGCACGCAATCCCTTGTACCATTTTTTAGCGTCACCTGTCAAAATTTGAGCAAACAATCTCATTTGAATGTCAGCGTCATCTACTTCATGCAAATCATAATAATCATTCATCTTATTTACATGCTTTTGTGCGCTCAAGGGTCCTATTGCATCGAACTATGGAAGTCTTGTTTGATAGTCTTGGGGCATGGAATGTAGAGGTGCTGCCAAAACCAAGGGAGCATATCGAGCTGCCATGATGGGTGGAGGAGGTGGGACAACAACTTGGATGATCGGTGAGGTAGCGACTGAAGATGAGGACGAGGAGGGACTGGATAGTACTGAGGGAGTGATTTTTGGTTTAGCAGTGGGAGACAGAACTTCAGGGGTTTAGGGTTGTAAGATGGTTGGGTCGAAAATGATTTCAGTCACAAAACTATCGAACCGTGTTCTCACTAGGATTTGTTGTGGAAAGGTATCAAGGTTAGGGTTTTGAAAGGTAACAGGTTCCCCTGAAAAAGAAAGGGACTTATGCAAGGGAGTATGACTCACTGAGCCTTTAGCTATGGCCTTTTTTCGGAGCAACTGTTCGGGGTTATCTGTCACTATCATAGGTTTTGGTTCGGGATGAGATCGAGTATAAACTTTCTTGGGAGCCATAATTCTTCTTGTTTTTTTTTTATATATATACTTTTTAGTTTTATGAGTCTGAAAATAATATGTACAAAGTTTAATCAACCTCTAAACATTACTTTCTTCACAAATTTGCAATATTCCAGGAACAAACTTTCTTTTTAGGGAAAAGAAAACGTGAAATTATAAATTTTTAGTTCTTTCCCCAGTGGAGTCGCGACTATGTTAGCACTTGGTAAATTTCCTAGAGGTTGATAGCAGAAGAAATCTACGAAATGTAACTTTATCCAACCACTTTTGAAGATGGGATCTAGCCCTTCCAACTTTAGAGAGGGATCTCTCTATTAGCTTTGGCTCTGTTTCAAATTTTAAAAATTAGGCTAGGTAAAGAAATAGATTGGTTTTGTAGTCAAAGTATTTTTTGAATTGGTGGAGACAGTCTACACATCCATTGGGCTATGGGGTCTATGTTTTAATAAAATATGAAATACAAACTAGAAACATGAAGGAATACTTCCAAAGGGCGAGATAATATACTCACTAGATCCTTTTAGTAGCTTTAAATGATGGACAGAAGAAAAGATGAGGAAAATAATTTCAACTAAGAAGCAGTTAAGAATTTATTAATTGAAAACACCAGAAGATAAACACTAAAATCTTTCGAGTCAGAAACAGGGTATACAAGATAAATCCTACAACATTCGTTACTCTTAAATATTAGTTTCAGAAAACAATATGATAACAAAGCAAGAATGACATTCAACTTAGAGAGGAAAACATCACCAGTGAATACACGCAAGAATCCTGTAAAAGTGTCTCCTTTTATTAATGGAAGATCTCTTCAAAAAGATTACAGTCTGATAGCGTCAGGGTGTGAAGATCAACAACCCTCAATAATTCGAAAGGTGAAGTATTTATAACTCAAATTACAAACGGTCCTGTCATTAATGACCAGGACATGCTAAATCTATTTTTAGCCTAACTAACTTAACAAATTTCCTAAATCTAGGAACTGCTAGATGACTTGGTGTAAATGTACACTAATTTCTGGGTAGACCATTGATGAATACTTTGCAAGACCTCATCTGACTGGACAACTGGCTAGACCTAGACAACTCGTCTGCTAATCGATCATATCATAGAGTTCCTCCCATCTGAGATGACTGGGCACATTGACTTTGAGCAGTCTTCGATACACTTCATCCATTTTTGTATACTTGGCGAATGTAGGCTTGGTGAGGAATATGTATCGAATTTCATGTTGGATGTTGATGTCCCACTGAAGGGCATCCAGGAATGCCTTGCTAGTGATTCTCCCTTGAATCCTTGCAAACTTTGAACTATCTTTATACACCTCAACCAATCTCTTCTTGTAATCTGGGAGTGTCATCAGTTTATCATTAATAACCTTCAGACCAGGTAGACCTTTCTTCTAGAGAGCCTTGATCCTAATGAAGAATCTCTGTACCTCCAGGTCCATGGTATGAACCTTTTCTTCCAGTTGAAGGATTAATCCTTTCTTGGTAAAAACTCTTTTGACCTCAAGGATGGTCTCTGTTCTGTCCTCGATCTTCAGCTCTTCTAGCTCTTCTCTGGTCTTAGAATTGAGGAACTTGATGATATCATTCGTCTGTGTTGGCATCTCCCCCAATTCTACTCTGATCTTCTCTATGGCCTGTTTGCTCCTCTCAACCAATTCATTTTTCTCAAACATGATCTAGATCATTGGCCATATCTCATTCATGGACTTAGTGATGTCTATCCATACACTCTCTTTAACCTCGACCAATGTCTTTCCTGCCACTATTTGTTTCTGGAGCTGTTGTAACTCTTGCTTGAGCTGCTCTATCACCTGCTTTTCCTTAGATAGGCTGGTATGGAAAGAAGTTTTGAGTTCCTGCAGGTTCTTAATATCCTTTTTTATCCTATTGATCTCTGTCTCCTACAAGTTCATCCTTTCCATGGACTCAGCCAACTCGGTTGTCTTCTCCTGAGATGTCGATGGAGTCGTGGACAGGGCTGTTGTCACTAATGCTATGTTCACTCCTAAAATTGGGATAGCACTCAATGGAATGACTTCCATTGGCTTCAGCTGCTCTTTCTCTTTTAACAGTTTCTCCATCTCAGCTTCCATTTCTCTAAGCTATGCGTTCTACTCCATGAGCAGCTTTATCATCTCATTCTTCTCACCTTCTTTCTCTGCTATATCCTTCGCCTACGAGTCCTCTGTGGGCAGGAGCTTCAACTATTTTCTCAAGGATGCTATATCAGTGTTCTTCTTCTTTATCATTTCCTTCACTGATTTGACGTTCGAAGGGTCATAGCTGATCTTGAGGACCAGCTCCTCCAAAGTTTTGATCCTATTATCCTTTGTGAATGATGAAATCTTCTCCATTTTGAGTTGTGTTTGAACATTGTTCAGTGACACCTACAATGTGGTTGCAGAAGTGGATGAATGTGCCAACGTATAGAAAGCCATTTCTCTGATCTGCTTGTGCAGATCCATCTGATCAGCTGGGTGCACATCCTTCGTCTAGAACTCGAAGGTGGCCCTCTTGTAGTCGGTGATCACCTTGGGATCAGGCACCTGTTCCTAGAGGAAGGCCATGTGCATCCTGCCTTTCTCTGTGCCAAATGCAGACAACAACCTATGTTGCACTGTCAACGTCTTCTTCCAGAACTGAGCACAAGTACTGCTGGTAAGGGTCTGATTCTTTTTCTTGATCAGCTTGTACTTCTCGAAAATGCTCAGCTTGGGCCCAGTCTTTCTTGGCTGAGTGTTCAATGGGGAGTCTGAGGATTTCTTTGGCAATGCTGGGGTGATGTCCTTATGTAGGCTCGAACCAAAGGGAGGAATAACCGACTTGGTCACTGTGGTAGGCGGGGCTTCTTTTTCCCCTGTCGGGCCAAGGACTGATGAAGTCCTAGGCCTTTTAGTGTGCAGTTGGAACTCCTCAGAAGATACCTCAGTGACATGCAGAGATAAATCCTACCTCAGCCTCTTCTCCTTTGGGACCTATGGCATGGTCGTTGGTGGCACAATGGTCGAGGGAGCCTGTTGTTCCACTTTGACCAATGTGTTAGGCTCCCACACTGTCTGATTTGCAAATTTTTCCACCTCAGGCCTAGCTTCATGAACGTACGGGATGTTTTTGTTCTTCACCCACATTTTTGAGATGATCCCGCATGGATCATAATTCCATGGGAAGCTTAGGAAGAACTTCATTTCTCTCAGCATCCGGTCCACTTCTTCCCCGACGGCACGAATGTTGCAGATGAAGGAGCCAATCTGCCCCTTGATTCTATGCTGCCGCTTTTTCTTCAAAGATACAAAATGAATATCATATGAATTCATAATCTGTCTTATATACTCTAAAGCAAAGTTTCTGACCGGCAAATACTTGGGCAGCTTATAAGGCACCAACTCACACCCGTATACTCTGATCTCAGTATGATTTTGATACAGGTACCAATCCCCGGTCTTTGTGTTGTCCGAGAGGTGCAGGATCCTTTGAAATTCATCATTTATTCGAGGCTTGGGTCTGCCCCCTAGCATGCTTACCATGGGGTGGTAGAACAGATCAATGAATGCCTTGAAGCTATACTCTGTGGAGTTTTTCTTCAACAAAGAGGTCCATGCTGTGATAGCCTGAGGTCTACCATCTGCATCCATCTTCTGCATGGAAAATGCAAACTTATCCGCCTCAAAAAAGATGAACAAGTAGGATAGTATTGATGAATATATGAACATGCCTTCCATGACAAAATTCATGAACTGTTCATGAATATTGTCTGCCAAGAATGCACTGAAACCAAACTGGGTAGTGGGATTTTCATCAGTGGAGAAAATGGATAGAAAACCAAGAATGGGCTCATCTACCCACTGATCAGAATAGTATCCCAACAGAGTGCAAAGGGAAGAAATGACCTGGTTTCTCTTAGTGGAGAACATGGACGACGAGTAAGGTGGATTTGTGGAAGGGAATTCAGCGAATGTGGGAAGGAAAAGCTCAAATATTTGAGCTCTTTGGGGAAAAGTCATTTTCTGATACAACTTTGTAAGGATTTTCAGGTTGAAAGGAGATGCAGAGTCAGCACAGGGAATTTGCATCATCTGGTCTATGGACTCGGACGTGATGAGGGAAAGGATTTCTCTAGACAAGGAGCTGACGACTCTTTGTTCGAGATATAGTGGGCTTGACACTTAAGAACGAACTCGGGAAAATGGTGGATCTGGGGAAAGAGATAAAGGGGTAAATTGGACTCCTAGAGTCCAATTTCATCACTCTGGTCCAGGAAAACTTCCCTGAGCCATGACTGGAGGTATGAGAAATCAAAATCTCATTGGGTATCTGCGATTAATCGGTCTTTTTCGACTAGTGGGATCTTGTCCAAGTCGACAGGAGGCAGGAGAAATGTATTCTCCTCTCCTTCCCCTGGTTTGGACTTTGGTGCCATTTCTACAATAGTACCTACAATAAACAAAACATTAGTGGGGGTGACTGACTGTGGATGAGGGTGATAGAATGTAACGGAGGAGTAAGTGATGAGTTTCTCTGGTGTGATGGGTGAATAGCGAAAGTAAGGGAAATAACGGTAGTTTTATTTAAACTGGGGTCGGTTGGGCATGGGAGACAGGTCAGCTCGATAACGAATAGGTTATCCAGTAATAAATGGACAACGGGTCATTTGGGGGTGAGATGGCAGGTGACGGTGGCTAAAAAATATGGATGGATGATGTGGTGGCTAGGGATTGGAGGTAAAAGTCGTAATATGGGGCTTGCCATGAGTGAAAGGGGGGAGGGGACTGACAGCAGTTATGGGATGTGACTAAATCTAGAACAAGTGGAAGGTGGCATCCATAAGTGAGGGGGGGTCTATGAGATAGCAGATGGTGATAGGACTTCGGGGAAAATAGACTGATGCCACGTATAACAAGGGACCTGCCAGAGGGGAAAAACCATTCTGGACCCCCCCCTTAGTTAAAAGTAGATCATCCAGGGGGGTCCGAAATCCATTTAGGGCCATTGATCTACAGGCCTATTTTCTGGCCACAGATCTTAGCATGCCTTTTATTACTCATTCCGGACCCCCCCCTCCATTAAATTAAGAACAGAC